>CANTUT010001468.1:0-167500 GCA_947687605.1 Reutealis trisperma
CAAGCAGTGCCCCAAAAGTAACCTTGAAATAACGAAGATGCAAAAAATTCCTTATACCTCGGCAATAGGGAGACTGTTGTATGCTCAAGCGTTTACCCATCTTGATATGTCATTTATAGTGGGACTGTTGGGTAGATATTTAAGTAACCTAGGACTGCATCACTGGAAGGCAGCCTAATGTGTTTTGTGGTATTAGCTGAGAACAAAGGATTTCATGCTAGCTTGTAGGAAATCAGACAATTTATCCACTTTGGGCTATGTTTTTATGCTGGCTAGAGGTGCTATATCCTGGAAAAATGCCAAATAGGCTCTTTTAGCTTCTTCGACCATGGCTGCAGAATTCATTGCTTACTTTGAGGCATGTAATCATGGGATATGGCTGCGTAATTTTGTCACTGGGCTGCGTGTAGTTAATGGTATTGAAAGGCCATTAAAATTATTTTGTGGCAATAAATCTGCTATTTTATATTCTAATAACAACAAAAGCTCTATGAAGTCCAAACATATTGACATCAAGTTTCTGTTTGTTAAGGAAAGAGTTCAGAGTGGTTAGATTTCTATAAAACATATCGGGATAAACTCCATGATAGCGGATCCATTAACAAAAGGTTTGCCACCTAAGGTTTTTCATGAGCACAATGCTCATATGGGTGTAGACATATTTTGTAATACATTAGTTTAGTGGGAGTTTTACTTTGGATGTTTTATGTATTGAGACATGTTTCACATATTATTTATAAATAATAAAGTTTTATGATTCATTTCATTATCTATATCTCTGAACTTATTTGTGAATTGATGATTGATCTCCCTAAAAAATAAAGTAGGACTAGTTGGAAATAAGCATGTTTGAGATCACATTCCATATAATTTCCATGCCACTCATCCATACTTGATCTATGTCATTGAATATATTAGTATAGTGAGTATGGAAGGTTTAGTCACGCTTATATGTAACAAAAGCCGCCATGATCTCATATTAATGTAGGAAGTGGACCATATTGAAACTAAGGTGAAATCTAAAGAAAATAGCACAAACATGTACACATAAAGAATTTGTTTAATATAATTGTTTCAGGTTCAACATGTAGCCCAAGTGGGAGATTGTTAGATTTTTTTAATCTCTATTATAAGGGCTTACATATTTATTAGAGTAATTATATTAAAGGGCTATTTTATAAGTGGGCTTAGTTTAAGTGATTCATTTATGTAAAGCCCATAGACTTTAGGAATTTGTATGGATTAATAGGTGGATACCCATTCTTGACCCATATAGACTTAATGGGATCCTAATAGGTTAGTATATAAAGAACTCTAGGGTTATGGTCCCCAATATATCAAATCATTTGGCCGCTTTCTATTCTCTTCCCATTAGAGACAAAGAGTTGAGTAACCTTAAGAAATTAGAGATTTGACTAAGGAAAGCCATACCTACTATTCAAGCATTCGTTCATCGTCTATTCCGCAAAAGTTTGATCGCTACAATGGATACAAGTATTAATGTTAATCTCCTTAATTCTTCTAGTATGATAGCTTTTGGGAATTAAAGCAATAAAGATTTATGTGATTCTAACAAGTTAGGAAGGTCATACTTGCTGTTCAAGCATTCATTCATCGTTTATTCTCCAAAGGTTCGACTGCTATAATGGATACATGTATTGATTTTAATCTCCTTAATAATTCTAGCATGATAGATTTTGGGCATTAAAGTAATAAAGATTTATGTGATTCTAACATTATACTATTTTTATATCATAATGTAGTACAAATGTAACAAAATGTACTTCAGAACATGTTGTTTTTATGTCATACCATTTCATAAAATGAAGTAATATATATTAGTTTTACTGTAGCCAGTGAGAACAAATATTTGTTTGTTAAAGTATAAAATCATATGAACTCTTATCATTATGAACCAACTGAATAACTTTTACAATATATGTTTTGAATTAAAATAGTAAAATGTATTATTTCAAGTAAGCATTATACTATTCCTATGTATAATTTTTTAGACAAAATTTGTTAAATTTTAGATAGTAATTTTTTAGACATGCGTTTATAATGGAGAAACCCATATCATTATGTATGTGCACTCATAAATTTTTATGGAATACAATTATAATTAGATGTAGCAATTTTTTATGGATCCAAAAATTTTGAACCCACTCGAAAAATTGGGTCAAAATCTAATTGGAATTTAATTAAATTTTAAAATGACTCAATCTGAAAGATACGAGGTCAACCCTACTAGATCACACCCAAATGAATACAAAAATTAATATCAAATTTATTGTTAAATGAAAGTGAATCAAATTTTGGATATTATATATATTATTTTGAGTCAATTTATTGTCAAATTTATTATTTAATATCAAGATTTTTACATAATTAAATATATATTTTAATATAAAATAAACTTTGAAAAAGTTAAAAAAATTTGATACATATTTAGGTAAATAATAAAACTAAATCATTAATCGAATATTAGCTTTGTATTTTGGTTTCCTAAATATACCATGTGTCAAAATAAGTTAAAAAAAAATTGTACAAAAATTTACATTTTGTATAAAAAAAAAATGATTTGTGGAAGAAAAATATCTTGCATATGATATGGAAATTAGATAACATTGTCTATTTTTCATGCTTTTGCCATGAAAGTAAATAATAAGTGTTATTATTTACAATTTATCCTTAATATTGTGATTGTTTTTAAAATGTTATTTAATAATATTAGTAAGTATATTGAAAATTTAAGCATTGAAATTTTAATCCTAAGTTAAGAAGAAGTAATTTTCTTAATGTGAACAACCTAAAAATGCTAATGTAAATTTCGAGCCCCCTAACTATTATGTAATTAGTTAATATATAATTAATTAATAAATAAAAGATTGGCTTGAGAAATATTGTTTGAGCCCAAACAATATCCAAAATAGAAAATTAGCTTGAGAAATATCAGTGGCCAAATGATAAGATTAAGTAGAAAAATATAAGAGGCCTAAATAATTAGCCAATAGGTCACTTTGTATCATAATAGTCTTATGTCCACCTAACCCATATAATTTAATTTTATTACGTCAAGTCGAGAGGCCAACTTTGAAGAGAATACAAAATAAAGTGTAAAATCATAGATATTTTGCAAATTTATTAAGAATTATGTAAAAAAAATTAGTAAATCTTTGCGGTTTCTTTTGGGCTTGAATATAAAAAAATTTTCATTTATTTTACAAACTTTCAAAGTACATTTATTATAAAAGCTTTTAACTAACAAAATGATAAGGTAAAATCAACATTATTTTGTATCATTATAGGGAATTTTGTAAAAATGATCAATTTTTATCAAAAATTTATTATATAATAAAAAATAAACAAATTGTATTTCATTGAAATTCGTGAATAAAGAGTATAAAAGAGTAAGGAATATGTTTTACGTCCTATATGATAATTAAAAAACATTGTCTATTATTCATGATGTGTGTAAAATGAAAGAAAATAATAAATATTATTATGTATAGTTAATCCTTATTAACCATTAATTTTGTAAATAATCATGAACGCTAAATGTAAGCATATTGAAATTATAAGGATATTAATTACCCCTATGCTTAGTAGTATTTGCATTAATGTTGACATTTTAAAAATTGTAATGTGAATTTCAAACCAATTACCTATTATTTAATAGTTTATATATATATTAGATCAAGAAATTACTTGGTAAATACATGATATAGGGCTAATAATTACAAACTATGCCCAAATAAGATACAAAGTAAGAATAATAGCTTGACACATGCTAGTGGCCTAAATGAAAAAATAAGTTGAAAAACATTAGAGGCCCAAATACATAGCAAATAGTAGGCCACTTGTATTATAGTATTGTTACGTCCACCTACCTCTTAGAGCCAACCTTCTCTATTATGCATTTAAAGAGGATGAAAATAAGCGATAAGACATCCCAAAGCAACTCCTTCCTCTATGTGTAAGATGTTGCAATCATGGGAGAACAATTAGGTAATCTTGTCATTGGATAATAGTTTATTTATTGTTCATTAATCTTAACGCTAATGTATACTTTCTTAATAGAAAGTAAATTGTTTGGGGTGGTTCATAATGTGATATTATTTGATTTTAGAAAAGGAGAAAATATAAACTATAATTGATTATCATATTGGAAAAGTTTTGTTATGGCGGGCTAAGAAGCAATATCCAAGCAGCAGGGAAATGTGAAAAAAATGGAGGATCTCACTCATGTGTAAATGGCAAAAGTATTGTAAGTAACATATGGAAGAAATATATAGAACATTATATTAGAAAAACAAAGTGGTTTGAATGTTATTTTATGAAGTTTATTATTTAGGGTTAGAACATATATAATTCAAATTGGGATACACTTTTGAAATTCCCTCCCATTGTCTTCTTCTTTAAGAATTGAAAGCATGTAAATAGGGACGAAGAAAAATTCCAAAAATATAGAACTTCATTATTTTGTTAGTATAAGAAATAAAACTTCATTATTTTGTTAGCATGAGAAATAAAGTGATATTAAGTAACATATATTGGGAAAGAATTAAAAATAAGCAAAATAGAATTGATATGAAGCAACTATTATTTTATAAGTAAAGAAATTTTTTGTGACTTAATTTTATGTTGCACTAATGTTGTGTATTATAATTGCAGAAAATTGTTGAGTTGTTTAGTCTAATAGGAAAAATTATGTTATTATTATTATTATTATTATTATTATTATTATTATTATTATTATTATTATTATTATATAGGTACTAATTTGTGCACTTTAAAAAATATATTGTTACAGCATTACATGTTTTTGGGAGTTAATTTCACTCGTTGTCCTCCAATATATGACTAACGTACATTATCATCCTTTAATTAAAAAAGTCTCATACATATCATCGAACTGTAAATAAATGTAACCATATGGTACTTCCATCCAATTTTCGTCAACTGCACTAATGGCTAGCTAACGTGGCACTCCCATTCAACTTTTTTATTAATTTTTTTTAATCCACTTGTTGTTCTCCTCAACTTTTTTTAGTGGTCATTGAAGCTTTTTTTTTCCCCCTTCAACACTCTATAGATGATGATGATATAAGAGGATTCAAGGTTCCTCTCAGTTCAATTAGAAATTGTCATCAACCTTTCAAAATTTATAACAATAATAAAAAAATAAAAAACTTAATAGCTAGGCTGATGATAATTTCTTGCTGCTGATATGATCTCTCCGATCCAAAGCTCCTTCTCTCATATTTAATAATTTTCTTGAATACTAAAATTTACTTTCTCTCTTCATTTTTTTTTCTCTATTTTCTTGATTTGAGCATAATTATAATAAACTCCCCACTACAAACACAAGTAATAACCAGCCCAACTGACAAAATTCAAAAAGAAAGATAAAAAAAATTATTGAAAATTAAAGAAAATTAAACAAGAGCAAGACGAGAGGGAGATGAATTTGAAATTTTTTGAAAACTAGATGAGAGAATTGACTGAAGACCCAAAATTGGTTGTATCATGCCATGCATTGACACTAGTAGGATTTGTATTATTCCAAAAAATTAGAGGATCTGCTGATGAATTAGAGAATCCCCTAATTTGTTCAATATGATTCCACTCCAATCTACTACTTTGATCTTAATTGATTTGAGGCTTGAATTGGGTTTAATGGTTTTTGTGGTGGCTAGAGGTGTTGGATTAGTGACTTAGTTCGGTCTAATGGTTTGATCTAGATGGGTGAATCAAATTTGAGTCTAGATTTGCAGATTCTATGATTTTTTGTTAAAAAAATTAGTTTCTAAGTTTTTGACTAATGTTTAATTTTTGAGTTTCTAATTAATTTCTTATTTATAATTTTTTCTATTCATGTATTTTCTTATGTTTTAAGCAGATGGAGAGGCATTGTGGTGGTGGAAAAGCAGTCCTGGAAAACTTGGTGACAGGCTAGTGGTTTGCTAGGAAGAAGAAGGCTCTGATGAAAGGATTTTGAATTTTTTGATCTTTTGTGTAATTTGTTAGGGACTATACTGTAGCTATTCTAGGGATTGAAATGTAAATTGATATCTTAATTGGCTTCTTGTTAATTTTATTTTCTTGAATATATCTGGTTTGTACAATTATGTATATATATATATATATATATATATATATATATATATATATGATTATCATATCTCAAAAAAAATTTAATATATGTGAGTTAAAGTATAAAATCATATTGACTCCTATCATTATGAACATATCAAAAAGTTTTTACAATTATGTACTAAAGTAAATTAAGTAAATTGTATAATTTTAGAGAATGATTATACTATTTTTATATCATAAAGTAGTTGTATCAGCAATAAAATGTATTACAGGACAGATTGAATTTTCTTATGTTATACCATATTATAAAATTAAGTAATATATACTAGTTTTAATGTAGGAACCGAGAGCAAATATTTATTTTTTAAAGTATAAATCCTATGAACTCCTATCATTATGAACCAATTCAAAAACTTTTTACAATATATGTATTAAAGGAAAGTAAGTAATATGTACGATTTCAAGGAATCACTATACTATTCTTATGTCACAATATAGTGCACCCACAACAGAATGTACTATAGGACATATTGCATTTTTATGCCATACCATATTATAAAATTAAGAATGCATACTAGTTTCAATGTAACATGTGAAAACAAATATTTGTTTATTAAAGTATAGAATCATATGAACTTCTATCACTGTGAATTAACTCAAAAACTTTTTACAATATATGTATTAAAGTAAAGTAAGTAACATGTACGATTTTAAGGAATCATTCTACTATTTTTATATTTTAATGTAGTGCATCAGCAACAAAATGTACTGTAGAATAGATTAAATTTTTTATGTCATACCATATTATAGAATAAAGTAATATATACTAGTTTCAATGTAGCGACCAAGAAAAAAATATTTGGTCATTAAAGTATAAAATTATATGAACTCTTATTACTATGAATCAACTAAAAAACTTCTTACAATATAAATTTTGAATTAAATAAAGTAAAACATACTATTAAAAGGAAGTATTATAATATTCTTATATCATGATGTAGTGCATTAACAACAAAATGTACTCCAGGACAAATTAAATTTTATGCCATACCATAGTATAAAATTAACTAATATATACTGGTTTCAATGTAGCCAGCAAGAATAAATATTTGTTCGTTAAAGTAAAAAAATTATATTAAATTCTATCATTATGAATCAACTTAAAAACTTTTTATAATATATATTTTGAACTACAATATAAAAATGTATATTTTAAGGAACTGATAAACTTAATCGAATATTAAAATGTAGTGCACTAGCAACATGATATAATGCATGACAAATTGAATTTTTTGTCATACCATATTATAAAATTAAGTAATATATACTAGTTTCAATGTACCTAGCAAAAACAAATATTTATTTTTTAATGCATAAAATCATACGAAATCCTATCATTATGAACCAACTCAAAAACTTTTTACAATACAAGTTTTGAATTGAAGAAAGTAAAATGAAAAGAAAATAAGAAATAAAGTTTTGAAAGAAATAATTGTAATGTTATTGAAGTTATTGTTGCAGTATTACACAAAATTGAATGAATACATGACAATACACAATTTATACACTCCAAGTGACTAAGTTCCATAAAACCAGAACAAATATTCTCTTTCATATATTCTCCATATCTGAACATAACAAGCCAGATATACAAGGCTTAAAGTGCTGGATTTATCTCATATGTTAGATTATCATCTTGGTTTGAATTTGTATTTCTTGAAATTGTTTTATCCGGTTTGAATTTGTATTTCTTGAAATTGTTTTATCCCCTATCATCTCTCCACTAATAGGCATTACTATGAGAGAAGTTAACCTTATCACTCCTGATATTTGTAACTTCCTTATCACTCTATTGACTCAAACAATAGTTTTTGTTGTTGTAAGACTGTGCTGAGCTAATAAATTGTACAACTAAAAAGAAATATTACTATTCTTATAACATAATGTAGTGCATCGACAACATAATATATTGCATAACAAATTAAATTTTTATGCCATACCATATTATAAAATTAAGTAATATATATTAGTTGCAATTTAGCAAGCCAGAATAATTATTTGTTTGTTAAAGTATAAAATCATATGAACTCCTATCATTATGAACCAACTCAAAAAAAAATTAAAATGATGTATTAAAATAAAGTCAATAAATTGTATGATTTTAAAGAAATATTATATTACCCTTATATCAAAATGTAGTGCATTGGCAATAAAATATATTGCAGGACAAATTAAATTTTTATGTCATACTATATTATAAAATTAAGTAATATATACTAGTTTCAACATAGCCAACGAAAAAAAAAAAATTTGTTTGTTAAAGTATAAAATCATATGAAATATTATCATTATGAACCAACTCAAATTTCTTTTTTTAACAATATATGCGTTAAAGTAAAGACATGCCAAATTTTATCATTATTAAAGTAAAACATATGATTTTAGGGAACCATTTGATTAAAAAAAAAGGATATTATTTTTTCTAAACCAAAATTTTGTAAGCAATTCAATATAAATGATCACATGACCATGCTTGAATCACTACTATATGATTAAATTGAGTTTAAGAGTTACCTCTTTCAATTCATAAATCAATAATAGCAATGATTATACTTTAGGAAACTCCACACCAAATTACCAACAATGGCATGAACGCAGCACGCCTCATTCACGAACACAACATGAACTTTGATTGATGCAAATAGTCATATTGGAACCACAATTATCAGGAACCAATTTAGGTTAGTACAAGAACCTCTGATTGTAGAGAAATTATTTTTAACATACTATTTTCTTTTAACTCATAGAGAGATTTATTTTAGTGGTTGAGAGATGAAGAGATGAAAAAAAAAAGTCTATTTTTATCTGCAGAGAATGTTTATATATTTATCTATAGATAGATACTTTTTTTTGGTTGTTGAGAGAATGTTTATATATATATATATATATATATATATATATATATATATATATATATATATATATATATATATATATATATATATATATATATATATATATATATATATATATTCCAAAAATGCATGCAATACATTGAAATAATCCCAATCAGATTCTCAACAACACAACTAGATTCTGAAGGATTGTATGTTGGAGTAAACAATATAATTTACAACCTACAAAAGAGATGATTAAGGAAATTAAATGCAATATACTATTTGATTCTCATATCAATGAAAGGATGCAAAAACATAAATGTAAAAATTAATAAACAGATAAGTAAAATCAAGAAACTAACATAAAGTAAAGACATGCCATACACAAATTTGCAATTTAATTAATAGGGGAAATACGAATATATGGAATATAATAACCTAGTAATTGATGGCTTTTTTTTCAAGATCAGGAGGAACAATGGATGCTGAGGATACTTCTTATCTAGATACTATATATACAAAGCCAATTTGCATCCAAAAATAAATAAATAAATAAACAAATAAGTTAGAAGAAAGGCAACATAAAAATTAAAAAAAGAAGTTGAAAATGAAGAACAACTAACCATCAAGATAGCAAAAGAATAGGAAACAACAATGTCACCATCCGTAAGCGCTGACACATAGCCAGTAGGATTGAGCTTCATAAATTCTACATAGATCAACAATTTTTTTTTTATTTTTAATTTTTAATTTATTTTTGAGAAAATAAGAACAAAAGATTTATTTGAAATTTGGGTTCATATATAACAGCAAAAGAAGTTGATGAAAAGTATTTCTCACCATAACTGAATTGCTCTCCTTTGAGCAAGTAAATAGGTACATACTCGTAACTAAGCCTTGCAAAATCAAAATTAATATGCTTCATATGTAATATATAATACAATCAAATCAAATCAATAAAAAAAAAAAAAAGAACCTTTGAGGTTGAGGGCAATTTCGAACACGGAAGGAGCAAGAGCTTCTCTAGTAGGAATAGAACTTAAGCTTGTAGGGTTGTTTTACTTCAACACTAGTGTTGCCTTTAATCAATTAAACATTTGATTTTTTTTTTTATTATCAATTCTCAATCCAAAACTAGAGAAGAAAATTAGAAATAAATTCATGAATTGGAGGGATAAAGAATTCAATACCATATCGAAATGAAGAGAATATGATTTGAGTCTTTATCTATTTAAGTTCAAATGCTATAAAGAAAGACAATGCGATGCTAGAAGACTAAGGCAAATAGATAGAGAGAACATGAGGGCAAAAACTTGTCTTTATAAATGTAAAGAAACCAAGAAAAGACCAATTGTATGAGGCTTTTCCCATTGTTAGTATGCTTCATTACTTTCTTGTCCCTAAAATCGATCAGAACCAACTTTTCAGGATCAGAGAGAGAGAGAGAGAGAGAGAGAGAGAGAGAGAGAGAGAGAAAGAGCAAGTAAATGGCAATGATTATCAAATTCAAAGGGAAAAAGGACAGTGTAGTACATTAGTCTCCAAACCATAGGAACCCCCAAAAAATGGAGCAAACAAATGCTATACTTGCACTTTTAAAGGTGTTGTATGCTATATTTTTATCTATACTTTACTATTGCCTATTTATTTATTTACTGGGAAAAGTTTTGATGTTTATACATATGAAGAACTAAAAGTTGAAAGCATTACAACTTTTAATCAACTTACTCAACAACTATTGATTCTAAAAAGTTACAGAACTTGAATGGAAATTGAATTTCTATTATCAGTACTCTTATTTACAACTTAAAATTTTAATTTGATTAAAAATTAATAGAAAAACTAAGAGTAATGCTTCTTTATCCAGGAATTATAAATGGATGAGGATGGTCTACATAATAGCTAGCTCATTTGAGATAGTTGTGGCTTTGGATCACCCTTCAATTTGTAGTCGCTAGAATTGTCGGTGATGGTGGTTAGGTCACAGCCAATGATGGTGGATTGATCTTGATGGATGTGCTTTTTTTTTTCAATTTTAGAACAAGGAAGCGATGGAAGTGAAAGCCTAAATGGCGATGAACTGCATGCAAGGTAGAGGAAGATGAAGAGAGAAGAGGAAGATACTGCTTCTCATAGAAGCCTATGATAAAATGTTTTTTTTACCCTTTTTGTTTGTCTATGTATGTATCCTCCTATTGTATAAACTTTGTATTTAGTTTATAATTATAGATACCCACTTTAAATAATTTATTTTTCCGCTACTAAAAAAGTCAATCGTGGGCCACAACATATATCAGCTTCCTTACTTGTGGTATACCATTTGCTTGTAAATTAAAAATACCAACAAACATAACAAATATTCAATCCGCAAGAAATCATGACTAGTTTGGCAAGAAATAAAAGGGAATCTTAGCTAGGTGGCCCCATAAATAAACATGATAGGGAGTTATTTTTTCTCGTATTTTGGAAAAATTAATGAGAATTGATAATTGAGTTATGGGTTTTGATTTTCAAAATTACTTTGGTTAATGGAAGAGTGAGAAATGGATGATAAAAGAGAGAGAAATTTAAGTGCTTATTCTTTTGTTCCCCCCCAGTGCCTGTTCCTATGTTCATTAAGGACACAAATGACACTATACGCATATTTTAACAATCAAATTAATAGAAGGATGTAAGGGTATGACAGAATATAAAGTGAGGGATTAAACAATTAAAATTTCAAAAGTATAGTTCTTAATAATATATTTAATTATAATTGAGTGACTTAATAGTAATTTTCTTTTTATTTTGCATTGTTGTTTATATGTAACATTCATGGAAAAAAAAAAAAAAATTCGCATATAGTTTAATAGATGAATATATTCTAAATTTTGTTTCTTTTTTTCTATATAATTTTTTGTCAATTATATCATAATTTGAAATTTTAGGATAAATTTGATTTAATAATGATAGTCAATTGCGAGCAATTAGTTACTAGAAATCAGCTGTGAACAGTTAGTGGTTAGTAATTAAAAGTCAATGATTAAAATTAATTTTAAAGTATTTACTAATTCAGTAGTTGATATTACTTTTGAATAATAAAATGGATATTTATCTTTCATAAATATAAAATGATAAATTATACTTAATTTTTATACAACAATAATAATAGTAATCGTAGGCTAATGTATAATTTTATGAATTTTTTATCAAATATTTACCATTTTAGGTCATTTTTCAAAGTATTTCAAATTTTATGTTTTTCTAAAAGTAATTTCAAATTTAAATATTTTTCGGCAGAGGTGGCTGGACACTTATGTTTACTGGCTTGACTGCCAGTCCAAATAGAGGACAACAACTGTCCACACTAGCGAACAACTATTTATTTTTTTTTCCATCATTGCATATGTTCCGTTCATTATGCTCCGTTTTTTATTGTTTTCCTTCAATTCATATGTGCGGTTCATCATGCTTTTTTCTTTCAATTCATATGTGCGGTCCATTCTATTTCTTTTTTTTTTTTTTTTTTTTTTTTTTTTTTTATGTTATTTATTGTAAATGAATATAAGAATAGAAAAATTAGATAATTAATTAAAACAATTCTATAAAATAAATTAATATAATAATTATGTTATATTTAGGATAATTAATAAGTAATGACTTAATTAATAATTAATAATTTTAAGAGGGATGTTATATTTTATATAATGAATAATTAATGATAATTAAACAAATTGTATAAGTAATTAACATATATAATATAATGAATATAAGTATATAATATATATAATAAATAATATTATTATATTTATTATGAATAAAATATGATATTAATTATTTTTATTATTAATTTTGAAAATCAAATAGAAATATGTGGAGGATAAAAATTAATTAGAATTATTATTGCCAATTGTAATTTAGAATTATTTTTTAATTATTAATTATTTTAAATCTGTAAATATATTTTAATAAGTATATGATAATTATTTATAATTAGTATTATATTTAGTAATTATACGTGTTAATGATAATTAATTTTATTATTGTTATGTTTTAATTATTTAAAATATTTTACAACTTTACATAAAATTTAAGAATGCTAAATTTTAATATTAAATATTATGTATGAATTCCAAATGAAATAAAATAATTTAGGAAAAATAGTATAAATCACACATTTTGATTAAAAATCAAGTTTCACAATTCTTATTTCTTCTAATGTTTGAACGAAGGCCCATTTACCGTCTATTATTTCTTCATGTGGTATTCATATGAATGAAACTCGATTGTTGTGTTTGCGATGGTTGACCTTTGTTATTATCACCATCACCATCACCATCATTATTAGGAGTATCGACAACATCAGCAGCATCGCTAACACTAGTAGGATCATGGTGGTAGTGCTATTGTTGATACTCTTAGTGATGATGATATTGACATGATGAAAAAAAGAGGTAATACTAATCGATGCTCTAGCTACAATGCCCTCATGTAAGATCCATCTTCGTGTTACTCTCCGATACCACTCAAGGTACTCTGAATGTTAATGGAATGGTCAAGCTAATGGCAGCCCTCCCATAACATAATGGGTTCTATTGTTCCACAGTTCAACCTATCTTGAATGCCGGTTAGTTTAGTTGATGTTTAGGTAGTTGTGTAATACCATAGAGTGCAAAGCCTCTGTCTAGAGTGGTGCGTCAGATATTGGCAGTTGTAAGCCAAACTAATGAAGAAATCTATCTAGTTGGTGCCACTCCACTATATGAATGCATATAAGTACCTCATAAGTACCTCCGTGTCAATAGATCACCAAATGTCTCGTCCTAGTAAGAAGATAGGTGGAAACTCCATAAGTACCCCCTTTGTGTAAGGCTTCGATATGAACTAATGAAATAAAATATAATACAAGTTAACACATGATTTATAAATATGTTGTAAAATACAACAAACCTTTTCATTGTGAGATACATTGATCCTATATCAAATTTGATAAAGCTGATGGGAGAATCCATCAATAAAGCTTCAAGTAGTTAGCCATCTGTAATGTTTAATGTAATTGCATTAATTATGAATAACAACTAATTTTATAATATATAATAATAATAAGCCTATAACTTTGCGTCATATCCCAATTTCGGAGACATGATGGTCCTAGAATATGGGGAGACATAAGGTCACCCATGCCCTTAGAACCCACTTATACATATACAATTCATGCCTAGGATCATACCAAACCCCATGCACTAACTTAATGTCCAATAATGTAGGAAACTTCAATATGCGGAAGAATAGTTTAACAAAATACTTTGAATCATCTTATAAAGAAAATAACATCTAAGTCTGGATAAATAAATCATCAATGATAAATATCCCCAAAATAAACTCCTGGAGTGTCTACGATTATCTCTTCATAACATAGTATTATTAAAGACTTTGATAAGGAATCCCCCAAGCGAAGCAAAATGCTTGAGCCATCACCTTGTCTCCTTATACTGCTCACCTGGAACCAAACAAGAAAGAGGGGTGAGACAAATGATCTCAATCAGTAAACAATATAGCATAAATGATATCATATATCCCATTTTTAAGGAAAGCCCATTGCGCATAACACATAGTTCATGATTTACAAATCATAGTTTCCCAGTTTTTAATTTAGCAAGATTTTCACTTTATTAGGTTTGCAGAAATCACACTTATAACACTTGTTACCCAATAAGAGTAAATTACTATACTAGCTCATTCACTCAAGGGAGAGGTGGCCTCATACCAAATTTCAACTCCTAACCTATTACTTATAAAGTCATGAAACTAAGGTGGATACATAATTCCTATCCATCAGGTTAAGACCATGTGCACAGGTTCAGATGATTACTCGCATTAGCATAAGGATTTCTGCATAAAGGGTTAGAGGTACCATAGCTAGAGCTAATGGTAAATACTTATAACAATAGCACTTAAGAAATAATAACATGTAACATGATAGTAGTAGCATGATAGTAATAGCATGATAGTAATAACAGTTGTACTTATTGATTAAAGGATAAAATAATATATGGTTCCAGAAAGAAAATAAGGTAAGACAACATTTATAAAGGATCTTTCATATCATTGAACAAACAATAATGGCTTTGGACCAATTGTCCGTTGGTAATCCAAACTTAACAAAGAAATCACATAATTATAATTAAAGTAGAAAAAGACTTGGGTTTCAAGAGTCTCAAAGATTCCCATAACAAAATCACTTGCACTTATAACATGAATATAATGTTTACTCACCTTGTGATTCCTTTGCTCCTATTACTTGTAGCCCTTGAACCTTTAAAACTCCTTAAGCTTTAATATAATATTTAATTCAATACTCAGTATTTATTTAATCATCATGCTATCCTATCCCATAACTATCCCATGCATATATAACATTTATATACACTTAGAGTTGCACTTAGAAGTGCACTCATCACTTGCATATAACATGTTGACTTTAAAAGTCTTGTACACTTAGCCTTTATAGGCCCATATGAAACACATTATAATTCATGTCAATACTTTTCTAAGGTTAACACAATATCATTATCTTAATATCAATTCACTTTAACAATCATCTTAGTACACTTAATACTTCCATATATGTCAACTTAACAAATAACCTTTCAAGTCTCATATTATCTCTTATAACCAATTCATTCAAAAAATCTCTTCATCAATTCAAGATCATTAATTCATTTTAAGTCATCATAAAACCTATTTCCATATTATCCAATCACATTCACATTCTAATCACAACATAAGGTTAAGATACCTTAAGTATACCAAATTGCCTATAGCCTTGTCTATAGTCATTCCTTCAACCAACATGCAATTTAACCATTTATCATTCATTAATACATGTCAATAATCATTAAAATACATTGCATAAAAATTATAGACATTGGGATAAGAATTTCAATAATGGCCAAATGCTCATTCAATGGAGAACATGCATTTTTCTTACTTTTCTTACTTTTTGTTTATTGCAGTAATATGTAAAAATATGGTTTGAACCAAGATTTTTCATTTAAACATAACAAAAATCATTTTAGAACATAAATATATAGGAATTGGCACATATATAAATCCATGTGTATGAAAATTTCCAACTTTAGTATTTTTTGTTTGGTTCCAGGTGAGCAAAAAACCATGAGTTTGGCCACCATGGTTTTTTGGTCCTTATATAAATCCTTATACTGGACATATATAAATCCATGTGTATGAGTTTTCTTGTTTATGGTATTTTTTGGTCATTACAGTAATATGTAAACAAGTGTTTTAATCCATTATTTTTCATTCAATCATAACAAAAATCTGTTTAAAACATGAATATGTATAAATCAACAGCCATAGACCATACTTATGCATGAAAATTCCAAGTTTAGGTTTTAGAGAGAAAATCATGAGTTTTCTAGTTTTCCGGTGTTTTCTGATCATTACAGTAATTTGTAAACACATGATTTGAATCATTATTTTTCATCTAAACAAAATATCAGTTCAGAACTCCATCATACACAAATTGGCAGCCACATACATATGAAATCATAGAATTTTTCCACTTTTAAGTTTTAGGACGAAAACCATGAATTTCCTTATTTTCTAAAACTTTTCGATCATTACAGTAATATGCAAAAATATGATTTAATTCAATATTTTTCATCTAAACACATCAAAAATCCATGTAGAACATAATCATACAAAAAATTCCCCCCCTTGTGATGTTTATGCATGAAAAATTTCAATCTTGAGTTGTAGGATTCACCTTTGGAGAAATCACGTAAAGAGGTTGGTGTTTTCGGTAGAAAAATCGATTTCTCTTTCAAGACATCACCTAGGCTGAATTTAATAAATAAAAATCAGTAAATACTCATTTTCAAATAATTTTTCCATGGTTAGTTTTGTAGAAATCAAATAACAATTTGAAAAGAGCGATTAACTTACGAATATGGTCAAGAAATCGCAAAGTTTGAAGGTATTTTGTGATTTTTGGTAGAGAGATTATTTTTGAGAGAATTTTTCTGCTAAAATAATGAAATGATAGAATGGTGGCTATTGGAATGAAGGGCTGGACAAATTTTGCATTAATATATATAGGGTTTTGGGCAATTTCCAAGATTACCCTTAATGAGCTAGGTTGGGAGTGTTTTAGTGTAGTGAGCTTTTGGGTATTTGGGCTTTTTATTTAATTTTGGAGCTGATTATAGGTAATTAAAAATAAAATATTTTTCTTATTATTTTCATTAAAACTTCCCCTAAAACATTTATTTAAAAATATTTTCAAAATACTCATAAAATTATTTTATGCTTAAAAATCACCTTTTTGCATGAAAATTTATTTTATGTAAAATAAATTATTTTATGCTAATGCACTTCATATAAATCATTTATTCTACAATAATAATTCATATTTGGCATACTAAAATTAATTTAACATGCCACATACTCATATATCATATAGCACATAGAATCCCATAAAAGCACACACTTAGCCTTAATAGTTCTAAGTTAAGCAAATTGTCACGAAAATTCTTAAGTGGGTGTGGGTTGTTACACTTTGTCCAAGAGGAGTATCATATAATAGAGGAAATGTTACTAAAGATGTGAGGAATGGCAATCTATCCCATGCCCAAAGCTACACAAAAAATATTGCACCCTCAATCTGTGAAGTAGAATGATTCCGCGATGCATTATATAACTCTCTATACAAGAATGCCAAGTATGCACCTCCCTAACTATACTATCTTATTTGCCTGATGTCTTTAAGACATGGTAGGTAAACTAATGAAACTTACCAGTATTCTTGTCATAGAATAATGATCCTGAAATGAGGGGTAAAATGAAAGCACACACGTAACAACATACTGCAGCCTCATCAACATCAACAAGAAGCACATTAAAATTGCAATTCAACCATCCTATTCTCAACTGTGATCCCTTAAGAAATGTAAGATCAAGTCTAAGCCTTAGCAGTCTCTTGAATAGATCTACCCATGCATATAATGTACGCCCAATAAGTGGTAGACTATTAATGGGAAGTCCCATTTGGATAGCAACATTCTGTATTGTGATGGTGCATTCTCCATCTGGAAGATGAAATACGTGCATCTCTTATCTCCATCTCTTGACTAGGGTAGTAATAAGATGGTGATCATTCTTTATATAATCTAATTGAACTCGTTTATAAAATCCTATTTGCTTGGCTATGTCTAATATATGATCGTCTGTGTATGCGCCATGCATTTTTCTATTATTTCATTTACAATCAAGTACTTGTTCCTGCATCTAATAACATATATTGTACTTTTAGTGATATAAATAATATCAAATTGTAACTAACCTTTTAAATTATATTTAAACATGTACTTGGTTAAAATGTATAGCTTAAGATCTATGCTCATCTTGTAAGTGTAATAGTGATACATCTTGTAGGCTAGCTGGCATGTACTCACATGGGTTTTGACTAAAAGACATCTACAAATATTAAAATAGTAATATGACTATCAATAAGGAGATATGACATGATAGCTATAAAAGAAAACCCTAATTGCTTGCTTTTTACACATTATTTGAAGTGACCTATATAGTGTTGTAGAATACTACAATGCTACTTCATTATTCAATAAATGTGACTTGACAATTTTAAACAAAGAAAAGACAACACTAAAAAGATAGTTACATCTTGAAATGATAGGACATTTGCATGGGTGTTGACTAGAGGATATCTAAAAGTATTAAAATATTAATATGACTATCAATAATGAGATATGATGTGACAATTGTAAAAGAAAATCCTAATTGCTTACTTTTTACACATTCTTTTAATTGACCTATATAGTGTTACATAATAGTACAATGCTATTGCATTATTCAATAGATGTGAATTAATAATTTTAAACAAGAAAAGACAACACAAAAAAGACAATTACATCTTGAAGTAATGGGCCATTCATGTGTATGGTTTAGGGACTTCATTTTATGTTATATAAATCATTACGCTAATCCATATAAAGTGAAAAAAAAAATCATTCCTAGGAAATTTCTTTATTACTCAAATAAATGCTAGTGGAGCAAGAGTTTGGGTATTCCTATATTTTCCCAATGACCATCGGGATGTGAAATACTCTGATCCAAGAGAATATTATGTTGATTTGCATTGCAAATGATTTTTTAGAGTTCAAGAAGTAGAGAATTTAGTTGAACAATTACGTTCACTGGAAACTCGTATTATTAGGCTTCATTCATTATGGTAGACTATAAGGTAGCTATAAATCATACATGAGAAGAGAATAATTGCATGTTCTTTGAAGATCAAGATATTACATTCTAAAGCTTGTTAAAGATTAGGCAAGTGCTATTGGTAGAAGTCTAACTAATGCAGAAGTTAATAATGCTATGGTGAACAATATGCATCTATCTGATTATGAAATGTTTGATGAAGAGTAATAATCATCCTACATATATCACAATACTTTTTCTACATACTATAGTGCTAATATTATTATTATCATCATATGATAATTCAATATCTTATAGATAATCACACAAATGTTTTAGTCTTCTGAACATCATAAGGTCACATTGATCTCCATCTTCAACAAATGTTTTACTCCTCTGAACATCATAAGTTCACGTTGATCTCCATCTTTAACAACTTCTTTTTAATGTAGAATAATGTATTCCCTATTCAATCATATTTTTATTCGATTATTTGCTTCCTTAATATGAAATTGTGCATTCTAGAGTTCCACCATATTAGTCCCAGACAAATTTACAATAATGGGATGAGGAACTGGTATTTTAAGTTCTAGTGCTTCTTCATGGAGTACTTGTGACTGAGTTAATCAAAATGCCCATTTATCAACCATTATTTTATATACCTAAGCAATTTCATATTTCGTAAGATCCATAGGATATAAAAAATATCATCTAGTACCCAACGACGTCTAATTCTCCTAAATATATCACATGGAGTATAAAACCTTGACATACGAGTATAAAACCTTGACATACTACTTATTTAAATAAATGAATTATTTTTTATTTAATCTTTAAAAAAAAGGAGAAAAATGAGATAGTTATGATATTTAAGTGTGGTCATGAAAAATAATTACATTGAAACAGGAACATAAAATTGTAGTTGTGATGAAAATCTAAATTTATGTTTTTAGTAGAATATATGATAGTACATATTTAATTTCTAACACAAGTTCTACAATTATGACCAATTTGGCCATATTTGGTACAAAATAAACTTTCTTATGGATCCTCTAAATTTAGCCAATCTGTTTTGTTTTGTTTCAGTGTTGCTTGTGGTCTACCTTTCTTTTGCCTCAATTCTAGATTGGGCACTATAGATAAATTATTATACTATGGCCAATAATCTTGGTCACCAAGGGGTATGAATGCAGTATTTCAACATTGCAGTGTATTTTGTAGAGAATAGTATGGTGTAGTATTGCCTATAATCCAAATTGGCAACCATATGAGCTGCAATGGCATATGGACATGGTATCTTACTTTGTTAAAACTTCCCATATATGTGTGTTTGCTCTAGAAGTTTGACTACTTGAGTGTGGCCGCCCTTTCTGGTATTATGGTTCCTCATAGTCTTTACATAGAAAACATATTTTTCTTTATCAAATAATTTAATGTAATGGCCATTGGCCTTATTAATTTGATGTTTAAGTGTCTTGATGCAAACAAGTGCCCAAGGGTAAGTTTCTGCAATTTGAGCAAGATATTTTGACTGCTGATCTTGAAATTTATCAACTAAGTATAAAAAATCTTATGCATCATAGTTGTAATAAGAAAGGACTTAAGTTCCTTAAATGATGAATTTGATGATTCAACAAAATTAGTAGTCATGACATCCTATCGATGTCCTCCATCATGTGCATTTGCAGGAATTTTTTCTTGCTAAGCGGCCTTCTTTGCATGTCTTGCTTTTGTTTTCTTTATGTTCCTTCAAAATTTTCATAGTTGAGGCTCCCGCCCCAAATGATATGAATTATTATTGTTGTTAGCTAATGATTAGTGACACATAATAAAGAGTATAAATCAAATCACATATCAGTTTATTCCATAAATTATTGTTCAAGAAAATTATGCCATAATTCTAACTAATTGTATAATAACATACAAAGTATTATACAAAAATAATATTAACAAAATATTCTATTTCTACAAAAAAAATATAATCAAACTATATTATTATTTTTAATAATAATAATATATTCTTATTATTATTTTCATTATTATTATAAATTTATGTATTTTTATTTTTAATATTTTTATATTTTAATAACAAACAAATAATAATCATTATATTACATTTGTCAGCTATTATTTAGAAAACTATGTTAGACATCTAATAATAATAATAATAATAATAATAATAATAATAATAATAATAATATATTCTTATTCTTATTATTAATTTCGTTATTATTATTTTCATTATTATCATAAAATTAATATTTTTTTATTTTTAACGTTTTTACATTTTTAATAACAAACAAATAATAACAACCATTTTAATAATAACATTTAACCTACCTAACAATTAATAATATAAAAAATAACATACACATATTAACAAAAAATAATAACATAAAAATAAAAATATATGAATTATTACCTTAATTATGGTCCAACAAAAATGGTGGTCCACCATATTAGCTTCTTTCAAGAAAAAAAAAAAAAAATTGAATGAGTTGAAGAGTGTAATTTACTGAATTTAGGATGAAAATCATAGGGAAAAAAATTTTGCTGTGAAAGTGAAAGCAAAACATGAACAAGATGATGAATTTAAAGAGGGGCAGATGGTGTGTGGTTAAGAGTTGGAATAATTAAATGTTATTTTTAGGGTGTGGTCAAATCGCAGGCAGAGGAATAAATTCTATGCATCTTTTGCCAGCCTATGTGCTACTGGGAGATGGCACTTTTTTGCGGTTGTTCGTTGGTCTTCAGTTCACTAGTGCCACTAGCAGATTGGAACCTTGTTTGCCAGTGGTTGACTTCCAACTCAATGCAAAAAACCTAAATTTGGAAGTACTTTAAAAAAAAAAAACCTAAAATTAGAAATATTTTGAAAAAGGACCTAAAATGGTAACTATTTTATTAAAAAGTCATAAAATGGTAAATCGGCCCAATAATAGTAATAATAATAACAATAGTAAGAATAGATTATACTTATTACATATTTTTGAATTTTTTTATAATAATAATAATAATAATAATAATAATAATAATAATTGTTACATATCTATATGAACTGATCACCCCATGTTCAAAGAGTTCGCCTAAATATAGATCATTCGAGTCCATATACATTACCAGCCTTCTCTCTGGAGATCCCCTTCGCTAAGAGGTTGCTTCACCATTACAATTTATTTCCTAATCGTAGTGCTACTTAATAATATAGAATCCATATTTGACTCGATTGTTGTTACTTGGAGTTCTTCTTCATGTACAATACTATAATGAGTAATCTAATTCTAAAAAGGATTTGCACTTTAAGACATTGCCATAAATAGTGTTCTTTTCTCTATGGAACAGGTAAGAGAATTCAAAAGGCATTCTAGATACTCAAGCTTTCTATTTCCCTTAATCTATAACGTTTTTTTACTTAAACATCAGAGTTGCCCTCCAGGCACATTGCCTGGGTCCTTTAATTTTTTGTCTTGCAAGTATTAAAGATTGTCCGACAGTGTACTAAGGATTGAAATTCATGGCACATAATGTGATATGGCATGCATGGACACCAACTTTCAGTTCTAATATTCCAACTCTTCCATTACCCTCATGGATGCAAACTCTATTGATAATGGCTTGGGCCTTAACTTATTCCCTATGCATCCAGACAATCAAAATCATTAAGAGGATTCTTAGGATAACTCTTGGGTTAATCCCACCTTGCCTAACCTTAATGCCCCTTTAGACCTTAATAACCTAATAATGGTAAAAAATAACATTCAAAGCCTTTTCACTACCTTTACAAATTTTACCAATCAATTCAAAGAATTAACACAAAGTTATAAACCAACAATCCTAAAAAATAATCCCACCAACACATCAACCTGATCCTAATGTTAGGGAGGAAGGCAAGTAGAAAGAAGCAATAGACAGATCTAAAGATTCCCTGAATGGAGTTACTCAGGCGAATCTAGAAGACATAATACCTATAAATAGAGACATACCCTAGTCTAATGGAGAATGCGAAGACAATGATGATCCTAAGAAGTTAGAGAAGAAGGCTTGATAGGTTTTGTCTAAAACTGGTGTTAGGGTAAACAAGATGGATTTCATATTATAAACAGACTCACTTCTTTATGACAACATTATTATAGTAGAATATCCCCTAAAATTCAGAATCCCTCTCATATGGAGTCCTATGATGCAATTACCTATCCTAAAAGCCATATCTATAAATTTTGAATCAGAATTAATGCTCAAACTCACCTAGAACATGTCCTGTGTAAGTTCTTCCCCACTATGTTAAAAGGTATAGCCCAAGATTGGTATCAGACTTTACCCCCAAAATCAATCACATCTTTTACCTAACTCTTCAATCTTTTCCAGGCTCGGTTCATTGCTTCTATCACCCCTAAAAAGATATCAACTAACTTATTAACCATTGTCTAAAGGGAGGGTGAAAGTCTTAGAAAATATATCAAGTGCTTTAACAAGGGCGATCTAGATTGAAGACCTAAATAAGAATATCGCTTACACGAAGATGCTTCATTGAACTTTAAACCATAATCTGAGAAAAAGAACTACTGTCTAACCCTTCTCAGATTATCTCTGCCCTAATGGAAGTAGCTCAAACTCACATTTGAATTAATGATGGGATGAGAAACTAATCGAAAGTAGAAGAAAAAGGAAGGGAGTTCATTAAAGGGGCAAAGACCAAAGAGGTCAGCAAGGAGATCACTAGTTTCAATCTAGTAGGAATAATGAAGGTGGAAGTAGGAGAAGTTATAAACCAAAAAGGTTGGATATGAGTAACAAATAGTTCACCGCTCTAAATGTAAATAGATCTCACATATTAATGTGGATCAAGGATATTGGCGAAAAGGTCCAATGGCCTTAGAAAATGAGCAGCTTTTTAGCAGAAAAGAGGGATCATGACAAATATTATGAGTTCTATAAAGATAAGAGACATGACTTAGATGAATGTTGGCACTTAAAGGAAGAGAAAAAGAAGTTAATTCCAAAAGATGTGTTTGGTATTAGGTAATTTGTTAACTGTAACAAGGAAAGGGAATATCTGGGCAAATACTGTGAAAGAACCAAACCTAGGAAACCAAACATAAAAGGCAAAAGATAGAGGTAGCTGAAGAAATCATCATAATACTTGGAAGGAGTTCGAGTGACAGCTCCACTTAAAGGAAGCTTCTAGTGAGGGAGGTGTATTTGGTTAGCACATATAGATCGATAAATAAGACGTTTGGCTAGGTCACTTTCTTAGATGAGGATGGGGGAGGTGTTCACCTTCATAATGATGCCTTGGTCATCTCTGGATGATTAAACAATTTTTTGGTTAAAATAATATTGGCTTATGATGGGAGTGCAGTCAACATGATCATTTTATCTGTGTTTAGAATAATGGAACTGATAGAGAAGAACATAAAACCAATGGCGACCACTTTAGTAGGTCAAGAAGGAAAAATAGTTCCAGTTGAGGGATTGGTAATACTAGATGTAAAGTTAGCGGATGGGGATATCATAAAGAAAATACAAGCTGAGCGCATGGTGGTTGATATTCCCTTCACCTATATGTAATCATTTGAAGATCGATCCTCTTTGATACCTATGCAATAACATGCATCAGGTATTTAATGATAAAGATCCCCTCTTCTAGAGAATATCAATTATAAGAGGATGCTAAGAGATAGCTAGGAAGACTTACTTTAATATCTTAAAAGGAGTCTTCCTAGCACTATATGTTGAGCCATAAAAAAGTTTAGACATGGGAAATAAGGCAAAACTAGAGGTCAGATTAAAGAAAATGAAGGTTAATATAGAAAAGTCCATACATGTTGGATCCACAATGAAGAAGGAAGTAAGCAGGGTCTTAAAGGAGAACCCTAGCGCCTTCGCTTAGCGTACTAAAGATTTAGTAGGGGTGAGTAAGGAAGTGATCATGCATAGACTTAGCATAGACCCATCGATCAAGCTGGCAGTGCAAAAAAAGAGGAAACACTCCCTTATGCTGAAGGGGTTTAGAAGCTTTTAGAAGTAGGAGTAATCTGAGAAGTGTAATACCTAGAGTGGTTGCGAACTTTGTAATGGTTAGGATGCCAAACAACTTATTCTAAATATGCATGGATTTTATGGATTTAAATAAAGCCTACCCTAAGGACAACTATGCTTTATCGAGCATCAACCAACTAGTAGACTCGATAGTAGGGCAAGAATTATATTCTTTCCTCAATGTGAATGCTTGAGTATCATTAGATTCAGATGCACAATGAGAAGAAAACATATTTTATGACGAATCAGGGGATGCACTACTATAAAATGATGCCACTCAAATTAAAAAAAAATGTTAGGACAATCTATAGAAGGTTAGTCAACCATATGTTCAAAGAGTATATTAGTAAGAACATAGAGGTATATAATCATCAAGAGTAAAGAGCTGAAGATCATCCCATAGACGTTGAAATTATTTTAAAGATTTTGAAGTCCTACAACATAAAGTTGAATCTCAAGAAATGTATGTTCAGAGTTTTAGTTGGAAAGTTCTTGAAATATATGGTCTCCCACAGGGGAATTTAGGCGAACCTAAAAAAAGTGAGGTGATCTTGAAAATGAAACTGCCCACAAATAAAAGGGAAGTTCAAAAGCTAAATGGGCAAATAGCTATACTAGGGCAATTCATCTCATGTTTAGCTAGGAATTGCCAACCATTTTTTAAGATGTTAAAAACTTAAAGGGCTTCTAATAGCCAGAAGAATGTTAATAATCCTTCGAAGAGTTGAAGAAATTTTTGACATCTCCTTCCTTGCTAAGTTGCCCTATTCCAAAAGGTGATTTGTACTTGTACCTATCTATAACTGC
This sequence comes from Reutealis trisperma, assembly GCA_947687605.1. NCBI lineage: Eukaryota > Viridiplantae > Streptophyta > Magnoliopsida > Malpighiales > Euphorbiaceae > Reutealis > Reutealis trisperma. The sequence goes on from CANTUT010001468.1 coordinate 26,064, forward strand.
TAAGACTGCAATAGTTAGGGAGAAGTCAGGGAAGTAGTACTTGATCTATTATATCAGTTGAATTCTCCAAGAAGTTGATATGAGATACCAGACCTTGGAAAAACACACCTTGACCTTGCTCATAGCTATGTAAAAGTTAAGACATTATTGTGAAGCCTATTATGTGATTGTTTAGATTAATTTACCTTCAACAAAAATCCTATAGAGACCTGAGGCATTAGGGCATATTGCTGAAGGGGTGATCAAGATTGTCAATTTAGGAATAATGTATGAACTAACATAAGCGATTAAGGGATAGATAGTTATAGATTTCATGACTAAAGCCCACTAAAGAAGAACCATCGATGTCAGAAAAAGAGAAATGGTAGATGTTTGTGGATGGGATAATTGGGTCATAGGGGTCAAGCATAGGAATTGTGATTAAAGGGCCTTACAATTTGATCATCGAGTATACGGTCAAGTTAGATTTACTAGTCTCTAAAAAGGTAGCAGAGTATGAGTCTATATTGATAGGTCTTTCCTTACTAGGGTGATTAGAATGGAAAACTTGGTAATCTACAATGACCCTAGCTAGTTGTCAACATTAATGATAATTATTCAGTTAAAGAAAACATTATAAAGAGACACTCTGAGCTTGCCCAGCAAGCCTTTAGGGAAGGAGAATGATTGGGAGGCAGCTAGGTGGTAAGGCAAATCCCTAAATTAGAGAATGAAAGAGTAGACAAGATTGCCAAATTTATGGCAACTAGAAGGGTTATGAATTTAAGGAAGATCCTACTAGAGATCCAGAAGTCTCGTATAGTAAAGGTAAAGCTTGTGATGTCAGTATACTGGGAAGGCAGCTAGATGGAACCAATCATTTGTTACTTAATAGTTGGATTCCTTCCTTAGAAAAGATTGGAAATTAAGAGGTTAATAAACATAGCAAAAAGATGTAACTGGTACAAAAGAGATTTGTATCAGCAATCCATATCCTTGGCTAAAATGTATTTGAAGAGAAGATGGGAATTATATAATAAGAGAGATTCATGAAAAGATCTACAAAACCAATGGGCAAGCTTTAGCCTCATCAGAGAGGCTCTTCTACAGGGGTACTACTAGCCCACATTGAAAAAGGATGCAGAAGAATTAGTTCGGCGATGCACTCATTGTCAAGAGCTTGCATCCGTTCCAAGATGACCCTCAAGGTAGCTCTCCCCTATAGAATGTGCTTAGCCTTTTCAATAATAGGGAATTAACATTTTGGAACCCTTCCCTCTATCAATACAATAGTATAAATTCTTAATGATCGCGATTAATCACTTTACAAAATGGATCGAGGCTGAACCCTTAGGAAATATCACTTAACAAAGTGTCACTAACTTTTTTTGGAAATCCATTATTTGCAGGTTAGGGACATGAGAAACTTTATTCTCAAATAATGGCAACTAGTTTGACTACACCGTTTTAGATCTTTCTGCAGAGGTCTCAATATTGACCTATGGTTTACTTTGGTAGCCCACCCTCAAACTAATAGGTAAACAAAAGTGGCGAACCATATTATTCTTTAAGGATTGAGGAAAAGGCTGGATGATAGGAAAGAAAATGGGCAAAAGAACTATATAACAAACTCTAGAGCTATTATACTACTCCTAGGGAACCCATATGAGAAACGCCCTTTTCCTTAACATATGGTTGGAAAGCTGTGGTTCCAGTAGAGATCAGATTCTCGAGATTTTAAACTAAAAAGGTGGTGAAGTTAACTAGGATATGGAAATCCAAACTAACATGGATGTACTAGAATAAAGGAGATTACAGCCTATGAAAAAGCAGTAGCCTATAGGTAGTGGATTGCTTGATATCTCAATTGCCAAGTTAAAGTAAGGGTTTTTCAAGAGGGAGAACTTGTCATAAGAAAAAATGAGATTACTAAGGCAAATATAGGAGTTAGGAAGCTACAGCCTAACCGAAAAGGGCCATACAGGATCACCGATGTTGTTAGGCTAGGAGTATACAAGTTAGAAGTCGCCATAACAAACTCTTGCCCCAAACATGGACTTAAGGGCCTACTATTAGTAATTTTTTGTATTCTCTTTATTCTTTTCTCATCCTTTTACATTTATTATAATTATTATGTTTAACTTATTTTTTTCCTTTTTTAAGTGATTAATAAAAATAGTTTGGATGATTATAAGTATCAGGATTCAACAATTCTCTAACTATTCTCCATTTACCTTCATTTATGGAATGTAGAAGATTACCAGGGAGAAATAGGCATTCGCCACCACAAGGTATTAGTTATGATGATATTCACTAATGAGATAGGCAAATAAGGGGTGTGCCTAAGATTCCCTAGGAAAGTTGTCTCCATAGGATAGGCGAATAAGGGGTTTGCTCAAAATTCCTTATGAAAGTCATCTCCATGGGATATGTGAACAATGGATACTTCCTTTAGCCTTTATAGGTTATAGGAAAGTCACACATTCCCTAAACTAATCCTAATAAAATCAATGTAATGAACAAAAAGAAATTAAATTAATGCAGAAGGTTATGGGGGGAGAAGTTTTTTTATTTTAATTGTATTCATTGCTTGATGCATTAAGCATGCCTATGTATCCCTTTGAATAGGAATCAAAACCCATGTAGTTCTCCCTTCTTATGAAGGGGCTTATATAGCCAAACTACTTATTATGTTTTTATTGATCGATTGATTGAGTGAGTTGATTGATTAACTACCAAGTTAAGTTAATTAGTTTAGATTTTAATTAACTATCTTAAGTGAATCAATTAGGAAAAGAAAAGGAGCCTTGGAGGAAGAAGAGAGAATCCTAAAGAGGGAAACAATAAAATGAAATAAATAAATAAATAAAGAAAAGGAAAAGAGAAAAGGAAAATAGACTTATTTTGGACTGTGGGCGATGAGTAGACTTAGGAGATGGATGGTGGCTTATCTCAGAGGCAGGAAATTGTTTGACTTGATGGGTCTACTCTAGATTTCGCAACCCAATGTTCTTTTGCAAAGTAAGGAGCAACTAGCAATGTGAAAATAAAACAAAAATAAAAGAAAAGAAAAGCAAAGAACAGAAAATTAAAAAAAAGAAAAGAAAAGAAAAGAAAACTTTAAAATTAAGGTCTTGGCAGATCAAGCTTATAGGGATGGTTCACTTAATGTAAAGGCTATTTATGCAAACTAAGAAGTTAAGAGGTGAAAAAAACTAAGGGCGAAGGTCCCTATATATAGGGAAAGGTTGGGAGAAGAATTTTGTAAAGTTTCGATGTGGGGTAGCTAATAAAAAAAAGACTAAAACCTCAAAATTTTGGGCTTAGAACCATACAGGGGGACCTTAGAACAGCACAACCGAGAGGTTTTTGCATAGGCCTATATGATTTTGCAGCTTACCGGATATAGGTTTAGTTGTTTTGTCCATTCTCGCCCATTTCTCGACCATTTTTTGTGATTCCAATTGCGTTGTATTTATTATTCAGTCTCGAGTGATTTGATGGAGGTTCAAAGGTCAAAGGGATAGGTTTCAGTTCCCAAGGCTCCATTTTTCAATTTTCCCAATTTTGGTAATTTCAGCCTCCGGAGGTTTGTTTACTAAGCCTAGGTGCTTCTAAGGTTCAAATGCAAACTGATGGGTGCAAAATTAAGGAAATTCATTTTTTCAACAAGGCGTTATCCTACACCCCACAAAGGGTACTGTCCTTTGACCCTTACCTGCTAACTGGCTAGTGGGACCGCTGTACTAGCTCTATGTAGTACATTAATCTTAGCAGGCATCAAGATACAGCTAGATCATAAAGGTGCAAAATTAAGGGTTCATAATAAGGTCGCTAGTGTTGTAAGGCTAGAAACATACAAGTTAGAAAATCGCCATGGCAAGTTCCTACCCCAACATGGAACTCAGATAACTTGAGGGCCTATTATAGGTAATGTTTTGTATTTCCTTTTTTCCTTTCTCATCCTTTTATTATGATTATCCATAGTGTTATTTTTAGTCCAACCAATTTTATGTATTTTGTTTTAAGTAATGAATAAAATAGCCTAGGAAATTACTAGCATTAGGATTCTATAATTCTCCAAGTATTCTACATCTGTGTTCATTTATAAAAAATAAAGATTGGCACTACCTAGAATGATAGTCTCCAATGTTAGTTGAACTATATGTTCACCCGAGATTTCTTATAAAAGTCATGTCTTCACGGGACAGATTCTCTATAAATAGTCATCTCCATGGGATAGGCGAACTAACGGTTCACCCAAGATTTTCTATAAAAGTAATAAGTCTTTGTAGGATTAGTGAACAAAAGATTTGCTCAAGATTCCTTATAAAAATCAAAGGGTATAAGTGAGTCACAACCTTACCTTAAACCCCTGGGCGACCTACAAACATGCATAAAAAGGATTTCCCTAAAAAAATTTTTTCTTCTACTATGCGATATATAGGCATACTATAAATTCATAAAACTAATAGAATTTTGGGAATTGGCAATTGCAAATTCACTCGAGATTCCTAAAATGTTCTTCTAATGATAGACAAATGTGCTTTATGAACATAGAGAAACAACCATGACAAAGTACAATATGATAAAAAATATTTGTTCATTAATTTAAATAAATTATATACAAAAAAAAAATAATAATAGGTGGGAGAGAGTTGTGTTCATTGGGTAGCATCATTCCTTCCCCCGCCATCCTTAATGCCATAATTAGTGATTGTTAGAGAAGGATTAGAATGAAGGATTTGCTCACCATCAAAAGGGTCACCCACTGTTGAAGTTGGGGGAGGCACAATAGCAATATCCGCTTTTTTTCATCCGAATAAACCTCCACAAATTCAAAATCTTGCTTTGGATACTTACTTTGAATGGTGGCCAAACCCTTCTCCTAGTAAGAAAGAAATTTGTTAGTGGTTGCCTCTTCGTGCTTCTCCTTTATGAGTTTGTCTTTCTTTGCTCCTTCTTTAAGTGAGCAAACCTCTTGTTGGCTCACATCAAGCTTAGAGCACAGCGAAGAGGTTTGCCCCAGAAATTTCGCCTCCAAGTCTTTATTCTTTGACTTTTTGGCATCTAGAGCATCTCTTAGTTCAGCAATCTTTGAGGTGTGATCCTTTTCCATCCTCTCCTTTAGGTGAGCCCACTCCACCTTCAGCTCATCTTTTTGATACCTCATCCATTGGTGGAGTTCGAGTATCACATTGGTAGCTTGTGGCAGTTTAAAAGAAAAGTTTAGTAGAGCTATCAAAAGAGAAATTATATAGATAATGGTCGTATACCTTAAAGATATATTCATACGTGGATCTTGCCCAATGGGCATTGGTGAATTTGCTTATGTGTTGTCCATCCACTAAAAGATAGATCACCTATATAATATCGATGGCCGTAGTGGGATCATGAATAAAAGCCCCTTATTGTACTTCTCCTCAACAAATTAGGTGAATAGTGTAAGCTAGTTTAGTGTAATTTTCTCCACAATCGGCCAAAGTCTATTTAAAGCTCACTCGGCTTGACCTCCAGAAGTAGCTTTTTTAGGAGTCCCCTTAACAATTGTAGTCGTTGGATGATTAGTTATTATAGGCTTATTTAGAGTAAGAGGAGAAGGAGAGTGAAGATCTTTCTTAATCGAGGCAGATTTCACCTTCATTTTGTTCTTGATTTGCTGAGCGAGGGACTTCATCTCTACAAATAAAAAATAAATGGATCAATTTAGATATCATAGAAATACAAGACTACAGCAAAAGATCAGTGAATAGTTAATACCAATAGAAGGGTTAATAAAAGCTTTTGATCATAATTTCTTCTTCAGACCATAATTATAGTTGAAGAAATCTTCACAAATTAAATCTAAACTAGATATAAGCTCTAGCTTCAAAAGGATCTCTACATGCTTCTCCTTCTTAGAAGGTAGACCTCTAAGATTGCCCAGTGAGATTATTTTTAGACTATCTACCTAGGAATTAAGGAGATCGCCTTACCCTTATTCCTGCATAATAATGAATTCCCAATTTTTTAGGAAGAAGATAAGGTAAAGATTTTTATTTCACTCTGAAAATTGAAATGGTCGAACCTTTTTTTTTTTTTTGCCATTAAGCAATATATCTCCCTTACCTCGTTGCTGGTGATGTTGAACCCATTAATTTGCCTAGAATCTTAAGGCTAACCAAAATTTTCTATAAGTTTAGGTAGAGTTGGCAGATCGTGATATTATATTTCTGAAGTACATTGATATATAAGTTAGGTAAAGGGAACCTAAACCTGAACTTCATATCCTCTAAATACACCATTCTATCTAGATTGTCTAATTTTTATTTAGCAAACAACCCAAGTTTGAGTAAGCAAAGTTTTTAGGCATTAGGGATATCATATAAAGCCCTAATCTCCTATAAGCAATCTACTATTAGTTCACAGGGAAACTTTTCTACCATTTTTCTTGGTTTTGGACCTTTAATGTGTTTAATTAAAGGATCAGAAGGTACGCTGGAATAAATTGATCAAAAACTTACTAAGAAATCTTAAGAAACCTCTAAGGCATGGCACGTTGGAATAAATTGATCAAAAACTTACTAAGAAATCTTAAGAAACCTCTAAGGAAAGAGGGATAAAGAAATGGTGAAAATTTGAGAAAGAAATATAGTGGATGAAAAAGGAAATGGAGAAGGAAATGGTGGCAACAAAAATGTGAAAAACCTTAATTAAGGATGAAAGATCCTACTTATAGGACATTGTGTAGAAATTGAATAGGGGGTTTTACATGTGGTGTAAAAATAGCTATTCAAGCTATGTTTTTGAATTTCAAAGTGATAATGAAGTGATAAAAGCATCACCATAAATACACTGTAAGAACTAAATGATTAGATTCCCTTATTAATAGATTATCCTATTATAAGATCTTTAGAGATTAAAGTGATTTAAAGTCTTTGGCTCATAATTGATGGAGGTCATGTGTTACACACTTATCTGAACTGCTCACTCCAAATGAGCTAAGAGCTCACCTAAGTGGGGATCAACTCAGGCCTACAAATATCACTTGTCTTCTCTCTGGTGATCTCCTTCACTAGGAGGTTACTTTACCAACATAATTGTACTTCCATTATCCTTACACTACTTGATGATGAAGAGTCCATATCCAACTTAACTACTATCTCTAAAATTCCTCTTCCATACAAAATACTATAAAAGGTAATTCAATTCTAAAAAAGATTCATATCCCAAGATGCCTTTATAAGTAGCATGCTTTTCTTTGTAAAATAGGTAAGAGAATTCTAAAGACATTATAGTGATTTTAGCTCTCTATCTACACCTTTTCTAATTTAAAGATCAGAGTGACCTTTAGGCACATCGTCTAGGTCCTCTAACCTTTTATCTTACAGATATTGAAGATCGCTTGACGGTATACAGGAGATTGGGATTCGCTTTAAGCACATCAGGATGTATTCTTAACATTCTAAGCTATATATTCTCCAGCTAAAACACATTTTAACTTAAGCATCATAGTGGTTTTCTTGGTATATCACCTAAACACTCTAATTTTTTATTTTACAGGTTCAACTAGTTTGGATTACACACATTGAGAGGTTGCAGTTCATTCCACTCACATCATTTGGTGCAGTGAGCATGGAACACATTTCAATCTAGCTTTTCTAATCGTTGTTATGGATCCATCTTCAAGTAACGATGAAACTCAGACAACTTAAGGGCCTACTACTACCACATAAATCTATCATTTTTCTAAATTTATCTATTTAAATTATTTTCCATTGATTTAGTTGTTTTTAAACTCCTAGATGGTGAAATAAGACTTCATCCAGAAGAAAATCATGAATGACTCTCCTAGAGGGTGAACTAAGAGTTCGCCCAAAAGAAAATCACGAATGGCAAATAGGATGATGAAATTCTTAGATCTTATAATCAATTTGGTTGGGTAATAATGAATAATGATTTCAATATATTTGGGTTACTATATAATTAAGGTCAACAGAGATCATTTTATAAGTTGAGGTAGAGGCTTTTTTGAGCATACCCAAAACAGAGGCTCTTATTATGAGTATGTGCCTGTATAGTTTGGGTAGAGGCTTTTTGTAGCATGTCTAAAGCATAAAGCTCCCTTAAATTTAGGGTAGAGATAATTTAGAATACCTAAGGTAAAGGTTCTTTTTAGAACATACCCCCATATCACAATATATAGATTCAATTCCTGTGTAAATATAGTATGATGTCTTATCTACATTGGATGGAGATCTCTATATTAAAGCTAAGATAAAAAGGAAATCTAAAAATTTCTATAATTCTTAAGATCCAAATGGCTCACTTAACTTTTATGGTTCACAAATAATTACAAAAAGGTTCATCAGGTGCTAGTATACAAAAGTTGTTAGAGGTAGCTCATAAAACATATAATAGGCTCTTTCGGTATTTAGGACTATGCAATTTAACAATGATTATATTGCTAATAATTTTACAGGTAATTCTTCATTAAGAAGGATTTTTTAACTATTATTTTAATATTACATATATAATTTATCATATTTTCTTTTAGTTCATTTATTTAGTCAAGGAAACTCTTTTATATAATTACAATTTAGTTGTTCATACATATATATAAACATGATGCTTATACATAATTTTGACAATTTTGGATAATTCTTCAATCATTCTCATATGACATTAGAATTCACTTAATTAATACTTTAGAAATATTTAATATTTATGACAACTTTTGGAATCACACTTATTTAAGCATCAATCAAATTTATAAATTTCAGAAAATAAATAAAAATCAAAGATGACATATTTTAACATCTAAAATTTATATCGTATAAATGAATAATGAAACCCGATGTCACCATAAACACGCCTTTTTAATTTTGCAAGAAGAATATTTTATTAGAATTTATAACTTATGAATAAACAATAAAATTCAAAATCACCATAAACATATATATATTTTTTTAATTTAGCCAAAAATAGTATTTCATTAATTTAACAATTTTGAATTTAAATATAATGGTATGTACTCTTCACTCACCTAGACGAAATATCACTATTCAGTTAAAACTCACTTCTCGCTGTTATCCTCTGAATTCTCCTAAAAATATAAAATTTTTTGTCAAATACTATTATACTATTTCTTTTTGTTTATCTTAAAATATCTACCGAAAATTATGTAGTGCTTCCTTTAAACTAGATTTAACCTCCTATTACAATAAATTCAATTTATCAACAATATTAAAATTCAATGGTCCAACCCAGACCTTCAATGCACTAAACCCATATGCCAAATCATTCTTCATTATCGAACCAATTTCTAGATAATTCAATTCAACCAATACTAATCTCAATATCTACTTTACTCTTCAATTAATCACAATTCTTGTTCAATAATCATACGAATAATAATTATCTCAATTTAGTTACCCAATTAAACCAATTAATTTGCAATAAACTGTTTACCTAAATTCTCACAAATAAATTAATAACTCATTATCTATATACAATTTGGAGTCAGAATTTATACCAAGTGACATGGTTTAATGAGCAGGAGCTACTATATGGAAATGTTCATTTCAGAGGTCGCCAAAAAAAATTTAGATTGTGACAGAATCTCAATCCAAGGGTATAAACGATAGCTTTTGACTTGAGGAATATTAACATATCATTCACTTTTTGTCCCTAATAAAAAACTACCAGGAATGGCATCGACATCTATAAAAGTTATTAGATTCTAGTCAAAATAAAAGTTATCAAAAATTTGCAGATGAGCTAGCTGATGAATAGAGAAGTCTAACCATACAATTTCATTAGAAATGAAGGTCGGTAGCAACTTGAAAAGTTGATCAAAATCTTCTCGCTAGAGTCAGGCTTGGATAGTACATGTGTCACTGTCCGATGGTGGTTTACGGTGAGTCTGGTGATGATCGAACAATTTTGGGCTTGTTTTCCTACTTGACTGGCGTATGTCAGTCAATGGTGGCTGGTGGTTGTAGATCGATAGTAGTTCCCTTTTCTCTCTCACTCTCTCTCTCTCTCCTATCTGTTCCTTCCTTTGTCTGATTCTTTCCTTCTGCCTGTTGCATTGCTGCAGGTTTTTAACTTTCTTTTTATAATAATAATAATAATAATAATAATAATATATAACATATAGGTACATAATTCTCAACTAATTTATTTTTACAAAAATATTAACTTCATTTTTGGTCACAATATTATTCAATTAGTGTATAAATTATAATATACCATTTCAAATATTAGAAAAATAATTATTCATATTTCATAAAAATTTCTATTTCTTTAATTCAAAATTTCTTAATGAGATAAATTCTAATTGATGAGGGGTAAAATATGTCAAACTAGGCCCAAGCCCAATAGAGGAATTGTCACATCCCAAATTTCTGAGATATGATGGTCCTAGAACATGGGGAGATATAAGGTCACCCACGCCCATAGAACCCACTCAAACACATACAAACAATACCTAGAGTCATACCAAAACCTCTTGCAATAACTTAAATATCTAATAATAGAGAAAACATTAACTAGCAGAAGAATAATTTAATAAACTTTGAATAAAATTCATAAGAAAAAAAGTATTTAAGACTCCAAATAAATCATCAATTGTATAATGTCTCAAAAAGAAACTCTCAGAGCATCTACGAATGACTCTTCATAACACAGTATAATAAAAGACTTGGATAAGGAAATTCCCCAAGCAGAGTATATTGCTTAAGCTAACACCTTGCCTCCTCAAAATGCTCACCTAGAACCACACAAGGAAAAAGAGGTGAGATAGATGATCTCAATGAGTAGATAACACAAATTATACAATAACATATATCCCTTTATAAGAGTTCATAGTTCATAGTTCTTAAATCATGATTTGCAATTTAGTAAGGTTTGCAGGTATCAAACTTATAACTTGTGTCATATAAAGTGAAGGCTGCTGCCTTATCCACTTGTAACATAAATATAGAGTGAAGGCTTCTATTTTGTCCACTTGTAACATAAACATAGAGTGAATGCTGTAGACTTGTCCACTTGTAACATAAATATGGAGTGAAAGCTGCTGCCTTATCCACTAGTAACATAAATATAGAGTGAAGGCTGCTACCTTGTCTACTTGTATAAATCACTTATTTCACCATAATAATTCATATTATGCATATTAGAACTAATCTAACGTGCCACATACTCATCAATCACATAACACATGAATTTTCATAAAAGCACATATTTTGTCATAATAACTCTAAATTCAAGTAAGTTGTCATGAAAACTCCTAGGGTGGGTATGGGTTGTTATAAGAATGAAGTCTGGACAAGCCCAAGTATGAGGGAAATTCTCTGGTCATTACTTGGAAACTAAATCCAAAATAAACTAGTAATACAAACTAAATCAAGATCAAACTATAAGTCATAATTCTTGTTTGAATAAGGCAAGGACATGTAATCTATAAATATCTCAATTGTAAAGTCTCAAAGGTAGATTTAACCATATTGTAGCTAGCTTACGCTTAATAAAGTTCTTTATTCAATCACATTCAATCCAATCCAATTTAGTTTTCTTTATGCAATCAATTCTTGTTTAGTTGAATTTAGCTCAATCAAATTTGTGCCATCTGTGGGAAACGATTGATTGAATTGTATCCCCAAGAAATCATTCATAGTTTTTTGCAAGAAATCTCTATCATGGTAGGTAGCAGTCACGATGATAAGGAAAATCTTCCTAGGGACCCAGAAGCAATCGAACTCATTCTGAGACCCATAACTAGAATAAGACTCACACCCCCACTTCAAGTCAAGAGACTTGAACTGAATATTTAATATAACAAGCCACACCCACCCTAGGAATTTTTGTGATAAATTGCTTAATTTAGAACTATTAAGGTTAAGTGTGTGCTTGTGTGAAAATTAGTGATCTAAGTGATTGATGAGCATGTGGCATATTAAATTAATTTTAATATGCATAAAATGAGTTGCTATTGTGAAATGAATGATTTACATGAAGTGCATTTGCATAAAAGAATTTATTTTAAATAAAATGAATTTTCATGCATAAGACAATTTTTAAGCATAAAATAATTTTATGAGTATTTTTAAAATATTTTAAAATAAATATTTTTGGGAGAAATGTTATAGAAATAATAAGAAAAATATTCTTTTTCTTTTAATTTTATTCAGCCTGAAAATTTAAATAAAAGCCCAAATACCCAAAAGCCCACTACATAAAAATCCTCCTAACCTAGTTCATTAAGGGTATTAGTGGAAATTTTACCCAAACCCTAAGATATAATCTAAATTTCGGCCAGAATAGAATTCCAATAACCATCCCCATATTTTTCTGTATCTTGGCAGAAAAATCCTCTCAAAATATTTCTCTCTACTGAAATTAAGAAAACACCTTTCCATTCTGCGATTTCTTGACTGTAACCATAAGTTTTTCTTCTCTTTTGATTTCTAAACTGATTTCTATGAAATAAATTATGAGAAAATTATTTTGAACTGGTTGATTACTAATTTTTACAGATTTAATTCTATTTGGGTGAGTTTTTGGGAGAGAAAATCTATTTTCTACCAAAAACACGATTCTTTCTGCGAGATTCCTCCAAAGGTGAATTCTATAACTTAAAATCACAATTTTTATGCATAAACATCACAAGGAGGGGGGGGGGGGGGGGGGGGGAGATTTGTGTGTTGTTGTGTTCTAAACTGATTTTTGATTTGTTTTGATGGAAAATATTGGATTAAATAATATTTCTGCATATTTCTATGATGACCAGAAAGTTTCGAAAAAACAAAGGAGTTCAAGATTTTTGTGTTAGAACTTGGAAGCTAGAAAATTCTATTATTGAATGGACATATGGCTGCCGATTTGTATGAGGAAGTGCTCTAATATGATATTTGCTTTGTTTAGATGAAAAATAATGATTTGAATCATGTGTCTGTTTATCGCTGAAATGGATGAAAAGCGTAGAAAGTGCGAAAACTCATGATTTTTCACCTAAGCCTTTAAACTTGGAATTTTTTGTGTAAATCCTATCTATGGCTGCCAAATCATGTATGGATGTGTTCTAAACTGATATTTACTATGATTGAATGAAAAATAATAGTTTAAACAACCTGTTTACATATTTCTGAAACGACCAGAAAATATCGAAAACAAGAAAACTCATGGTTTTGTGCTATATAATTCAAAAGTTGAATTTTTATGTATAAACAACACCAAGAGTGGCCGATTCATATGGATTTAAATTCTAAAATGATTTTTGTTGTGTTTACATGAAAAATCTTGGTTCAAACCATGTTTTTACATATTTTTGAAATAGATGGAAAGTGTGAAAAGAAGAAGAATTTAGTTTTTTTCCTTGGTGATGCATTCGGCCTACATGAATCTTTTTGTCCCAATATTTATAATTTTTATGTGATGTGTTTTGATGAATATTGACATGTATGTATATATAATAAATGATAAAATTGCATGATAGTTGAAGGTATGATCCTAGATAAGCTTCAATGCATTATGGTATACTTAAAGTATACTTAAGGTATCTCAACCTTATATTGTGATTAGAATACAAATATGATTGGGAAATATGGAGCTAGGTGTTATGATGACTTGATAATAAATACATGGTTTTGAGTTGATGAAGTGACAATTGAGTGAAAAGGATCATAAGAGTTAAGCATGACACTTGAAAGGTTAATGGTTAAGTTGATATGTATGGAAGTGTAAAGTGTATTAAGATGATTATTAAAGTGAAATGATATTGAGGTAATAATATTGTGATGACCTTAAAAAGGTATTAATGTGATTGTAATGTGATATCAAGAGAACCTACAAGGCCAAAGTATGCAAGACTTTCAAAGTCAATGTGTTATGTGCAAATGACGAGTACACCTATGTGTGGACTCTAAGTGTATGTGTATGCTATATGTGCAGGGGTAGTTATGGGATAGGAGCATTATGAGTAAATAAATACTAAGTGGTAAATCAAATATTATGTTAGAGTTTGAGGGGCTTCAGAAGGGCAAAGGGACTACATTGCTAGGAGCGAAGGAACCCTAAGGTGAGTAAACACTATGTTCATGTTACAAGAGTGAGTAAACATTGTATTCATTCTATAAGTGCAAGTAACATTTTGTTATGTTACAAATATGTGATATCATGCTATGTGAGCCTTTGTGATCTTTGAAACCCAAGTTCTTTCTATTCTAAAATATTATTATATGAATTCTTTGACAAGCTTGGGTTGCCAAGGGATACTTGGTCCAAAACTATTTTATTTTATCCCAATGAGAACTTTTTTGTGATTAACACCCTAACTTATATTCTTTCTGGAACTACACTATCATTGTATCTTTTGCTTGAAAGCTAAACCACTATTGTTATTGGAATACATTTTATTGTTGCCTTATGTGATATTGTTAATTGTGATTACCATTAGCTCTAGCTATGGTACCTTTAACCCTTTATGCAGAATCCTCATGCCAATGTGGGTAATCATCGGAACCTATGCACATGGTCTTAACTCGTTGGATAGGGGTAGTGTATCCACCTCAGCTAGAAAGGGGCGGTTCTAGCCGTGGAGCCTGATCAGCTTCATGCCTTATAAGTGATAGGAGTTAGAATTTGGTATAAGGCTACCTCTCCTTAAAGTGTTCGAGTGATAGAGTAATAGCCTTCACTCTTTATAAGTGATAAGTGTGATTTCTGCAAACTTGCCAAATTGAACTCTTGCTAAATTGTAACCTGATTCATGAATTATAAATCATGAACTATGTGTATAAGTTATGTGTTTCCTTTCTAAAGGAATATGTGATATGTATGTGCCTTATCGTTTACTCATTGAGATCATCTATCTCACCCCTTTTTTCCTTGTGTGGTTCCAGGTGAGCAAATGTGAGGAGGCAAGGTGATGGCTCAAGCATTCTACTTCTCTTGGGGAATTCCTTGTCCAAGTTATCAATAATACTAATTTATAAAGTCTTGTCATTAGATGCTCTGGGAATGTTGATTGATACTTATTGATATATATTATTTTCCTTATGGATTTTATATGTAATTATTTGTTTTAGACTTCCGCAATTAAAGATATTCATCTAAATGTTTTAAACAAGTTATTGTAAGAGGTTTGGTAAGATCCTAGGCATGATTGGTTTATATGTAAGTGGGCTCTACGGGCGTGGGTGACCTTATGTCTCCCTATGTTCTAGGATCATCATATCTTTAAGGTTGGGATGTGACATTCAACTTCGAGCAAGTACCTAGAGAGGATCCAGAGAGGGATTGTTGAGCTGAGCTAAGCAAAGGAAAAGGGTCTAGAATAGTTAGATCTCAAATTGGAAGGCCATATCGTGATAAAGAAGACACCTTTTTACCTAAAAAGAAGTACCTTAATGGCCAAGAGTGAAGTACTCATACTAGAAGTTGAAGCTAGATCCCAAAAAGGTGAGGAACTCAGGAAAGGGATGATCGAGATCAGGATGATCAAAGAAATAGAGGATATAAGAAAAGATGCAGGGACTATAAGCAGAGTTCATCTGAATCCTCTTCTTGTAGCAATGGTCAAGATGAAAAAGAAGTGGCAAGTCAAAGAAACAAAGAATATATAAGAGATATAGTTAAAAAAAATTATTGGACAAGCTAGTTGGGGAGATAGGAAGGAAGATGGTGGATAGAAGCCTCAAGCTGGCCTTTAAATCTCCCTTTACTAGGTTAATCTAGGAATACAAGATGCTTAGCAAGTTCAAACCTCCAATGTTGAAAAAACATAGTGGAGAGATAGATCCTAGAGTTTATGTGATATACTACAAACATGCAGTTGAGCTCTAAACAGGGAGTGATGAAGCACTATATAGAGCTTTTTAAGGCTCATTAGAAAGAGCGACAAGCAGGTGGCTTATAATTTGAAGGAAGAAAGTATCTCTAATTTTGGCTAGCTCACTATTGTTTTCATACAGATGTTCACAACTAGCATTCTAGTAGAAAAACAAACTCAAAGATTGCAAGTGGTCACCCAAAAAGAAGGGGAATCCCTAAAGGACTATGTAGCTCGCTTCAACTGAGAAGCTCTGAATGTCACCCACTTGGATCAAGCCAGAGTAGTAGAGGCATTATAGAATGGCATCACTTACACATATTATTTTAAAAGGATATGCAAACATGCATCCACCACTCTAGAAGAGCCATGGCAATTAGCCAAAAGTATATCAGACAAGATGATGCCATCATCTTCAAAAAGAAGAAAATGGGGGAAGCCTCAAAAGTGGAACCTAAAATAAAGAAGCAAGACGAGGGATCCAAAAAGAGTTTAGCAGGAGGAAAAGGCAGTAACAACAAAGGCCGAACATCTTATGCTCTAGACTATAAAAAATAACTCTTTCAAATGCAAGCTCGGCCGAGGTGTTCATCCTTAGCCCTTACTAAAGGCAGCAGATCAAAAAAGTAGGAATA
This sequence comes from Reutealis trisperma, assembly GCA_947687605.1. Taxonomy (NCBI): domain Eukaryota; kingdom Viridiplantae; phylum Streptophyta; class Magnoliopsida; order Malpighiales; family Euphorbiaceae; genus Reutealis; species Reutealis trisperma. Next base: position 42,489 of record CANTUT010001468.1, read on the forward strand.
AGTTTTATTTGTTCCACAATACCCATGGACATAACACCAATGATTGTTAGCAACTAATGGAAGAAATAGAAAGGTTAATCAAGCAAGGTATTTAAGGCACTTTATGAAAAACAATGACAATAACCAAATAAGGGAATACAAGGATAAAGGGAAGCAAGCAATAAATGATATCTTCGTTGGTGTAATCAACTGTCTAACTAGGGGGCCCGATGAGCCAACAAGCCATAATCAAATTAAAGCCTCCTAAACAAAAAAAGAAGCCCCTGAGTTTGTTTTCAGCAATGAAGGTAGAGAATCAACTCACAAAAAGGATGAAAGCAACCTGTAATACCTTCATTCAAATCTTTTAGCCATATAGGTTGTGGCTGTAAATTTCCTAATGAATAGGATTTTGGTCGATGATGGCAGTTCAGTTAATCTCCTCACCACTGATGCATATGCTAGAATGGGGTTAAGGGAAAGCAAGCTACAAGATGTGGGAACATTAGTTCGCTCATTGGATGGAACAAAGTTGCCATCAGTATGGATAGCCAAGTTACACATCACCTTGGGTATAGTCCTTGAAAGTGTTACTACTATGGCCAATTTTGTAGCAGTCAGGCTAACCTTGGCATATAATATTCTAATTGAAAGACCTCTCCTCTTTGATCTGGACACAACGACCAATATTAGGCAAGTAGGAATGACACAAACCTAAAGGAGGAGATGTCCATATCTTTGGGATACAGGAGTGAAGGAAACCTAAAAAGAAAAAGCAAAAAAAAAAAAAAAACTTGTTTAAACCGAAGAAGTAGCATTAGTCAATGCAACAATCAAGACCTATAAGCAAAGTTAGGGAAACTACCTATGGGAGGAAAAGATTCAGGAAAATATCTACTAGTGAATGCTTTGCTCGAGGAAGAATAGAATGCTAGGTGCACCAATTTTTAATAATGAATTCATCCAACTTTGCATGGTCCACAATTGATATAAAGGGCATAAGCCCCAATATCCTGTCCCATGAGCTCAATATGGACCTTACATTTAAGCCAGTCAAACAAAAAAAGAGGTGCTTTGGGCCAGACATGTAAGTATTCATAGATAGCAAGGTGGACAAATTAATGGAAGCTAGACTTATAAGAGAGGTGCAATACTTAGGCTGGCTCGCTAATGTGGTGTTTGTAAAAAAACTAAATGGGTCATACAGGATGTGTGTGGATTTCACCGACTTAAATAAGGCTTGCCTAAAAGCTTCATTTCCCTTGCCTATGATTGACAAGCTAATGGATTCGACTGTAGGATACAAGTATCTATCCTCATTAGATGTGAAGCAGGGATACCATCAAATCTGTATGCACTTTGATGATGGGAAGAAGACCTCATTCATAACTAAAAGAGGAATCTACTACTACATCTTTATTACCCTTTGGGTTAAAAAATTCCAGAGCTACATACCAAAGATTAGTAAATAAAATGTTTGAAGGGTAGCTAGGCAAAAACTTGGAAGCATACATAGATAATGTGATGTCAACAGCAAAAGTTTTGAAGACCACTTAAAGGATCTAGTTGAAGTGATGGGAGTAATGAATGAATACGGAATGAAGCTAAATCCTAAAAAGTATGCCCTTTTTATTCAAAGAGGCAATTTCTTAGGGTGCATGGTGAATGAAAAGGGGACCGAGCCAAATTCGGATAAAGTAAAAGTGACCTTGGATATGACAACACCTCGTTATATTAAAGAAATATAGAAACTCACAAGCAGGATTGCTACCTTAAATAGGTTCTGTCAAGATCTATTGAAAAATATCTTCTTTTTTCAAAAAATTGAGAAAGACATAGACTGAAGACTGTTAGCAAGCCTTTGATGAATTGAAGGCATATCTTAGGTCAGAGTAGGTCCTAAGTCACCCACTACCTGGAGAAAAGGTATTCATCTTCCTATTAGCATCACAACAAGCCATGAGCTTAGTTCTGATTAAAGTAGAAGGAAATACATAAAGAACAATCTACTACTTCAGTAAGGTATTGCATGGTGCTGAGTTCAACTACCTTCCCATTGAAAATGTAGCATACGCCATAGTGCTATCTATAAGAAAATTCAAAGTCTATGTGCAAGCTCATTAAGTTGTGATGATGACCGACCAGCCTTTACAAAAAACATTGCACAAACCTGAAACATCAGGTTGGATGTTATGCTGGTCGATAGAAATGGGACAATACAACCTCCAATACAAACTCAAGTCAACAATCAAGGCATAGGTCCTTGCTTATTTCATATCAGAATACTCATTTAATCTTAAAGGGCAAAATGAGGAAACCGGCTTGACAATAGAAAAGGTAAGGATAAAAGAACAGGCTGGAAATAAAGAATTAAGATGGGAATTATTTGTTGATGGAGCTAGCAGCAAAGATGGCAATGGAATTGGGATTGTCTTAAAGAATGGCTAGGAGTTCACACTAGAATATGCCTTTGAATTGGGATTCAAAACCACTAATAACATAGAAAAATATGAAGCCATAATCTAGGGGCTAATATTCGTAAAATGCCTTCAACTGTAGTTACTTCACATTTACAGTGACTCACAGCTTATTTTTGGGCAAATACTAGGAGAATTTGGGGCTAAGGAGGCTACCATGATCGAGTACTTACAAAGAACAAAGGCCATAATTGGAAGGATAAAAGTGAAAGGAAAAGAACTACAATTTCATAAGATCCCAAATGAACAAAATAGTCAGGCAGGTGGCCTTTCAAAATTGGCTGCCACCCATCCAGTCGAGCTGCCTAGAAAGATCTTTGTAAGATACTTAGTGTATCCTAGCATTCAAGAGGAGGAGGAAGTAATGGACATAGATGAAGAACCTTCTTGGCTAGATCCTATAAAAGTCTATCTAGAAAGAAATAAGATGCCTACTAACCCCAAAGAAGTAAAAAAGCATAAGCAGTGGAGTGCCCACTTCTGCATTCATAATAGAATATTATACAAAAGAGCCTTCTCACTTCTTTGGTTAAGATGTTTCAAACCAAGGAAAGCAAAATATGTCCTCTAAGAAATACATGAAGGGTCTTATGGAATGCATATTAGAGGAAAAATCTTGGCTACCAAAATCATTAGACAGGGATATTATTGGCCTCGTCATGAAGGAGGATGCAATCGCCTTTGTCAAAAAGTACCTTACTTACTAGAAGTTTGCCAGTGGAAAACATGTACCAGCAACAAAGCAAATGGTGATCATAAGCTTATGGCCATTCATAAAGTAGGGGATAGACATTATAAGCCCTTTCCCCATAGCATTTAGATAAAGAAATTTTTGCTCATAGTAATGGAGTATTTTACAAAATGGCTTAAGGCTAAGCCTCTAGCAAACATAATTGCAGATAAAGTTATAAATTTTTTATAGAGAAATATTGTTTGCTTGTTTGACATACCCTATCAACTCATTCGTGACAATGAGAAGCAGTTCGATAATACCAAAGTCAGGACCTTCTACCTAGGACTTAACATATGATAATGCTTCTCATTAGTAGCTCATCCATAAACCAAGGGACAAGTTGAGGTGACAAATCATACTATTCTCTAAGGCTTTAAATGAAGACTGAACATATATAGCTAGAGCTGGATAGACTAGCTCTATCACATCCTCTGGGCATATTGAATAACTCTAAGGCAACCTATTGGGAGACTCCTTTTATTCTAGCATATAGCATAAAAGCAGTCATCCTAGTCGACATTAGCCTGCCTAGTAGGAGACTCAACTTTATCAATGACAAGGTATGATCAAGAAGATGAGTCGACCTAGATCTCCTAGAACAACTTAGAGAAAAGGCAACTATTAGAACCGCTGCATTCAAACATCAAGTGAGCAGTTACTTCAATAAAAAAGTGAAAGCCTAACTGTTTAATGAAAGAGACCTAGTGATGAGATACCTTGAAGCTATAGGCAAAAGAGAGGGAATGGGCAAGGTCGTACCAAACTAGGAAAGACCATTCAAAATACAAAAAGTCATATGGCTAGCCACTTATAAACTTGTAACCATACAGGGGTGGAAGTTCCTCATACTTGGAAGTTCCTCATACTTGGAAGTTCCTCATACTTGGAACATCTAACACCTAAAGATGTACTATCAAGAAGGAAATAAAAAGGCCTATTATCAATGGTTCCTTTCTAGAGACAATAAAAAATGGGAGATCGCTCTCTATTGAGGAAGCAAAGTGCCCAATAAAAATGAGAGATCGCTATCTACTGAGGAAGCAAAGTGCCTAACTAAAAATGGGAGATTGCTCTCTATCAAGGGAGCAAAGTATCCAAAAAATCAAAATGGGAGATTGCTATCTATTGAGGGAGCAAAGTTCCCAACAAAAGCAATCTTGGAGACCACTCTTTATTGAGGGAACAAAGAGTCCAGAAATGAAGTAAAAAGGGCACAAGCTATTCTGATGCAAAGGAATTTTTCCCCAAAAAGAAAAGTTATAAAATACTTCAAAGAGAATTGAGATGGCTTCTTAAAGTTACTTCTACCTCAGCAATCCTATACAATTACATAATTAGTGAGGTGAAGAGTCAGGCAAAATTTCATGAACTTCCTAAAGTATCTAGATAAATCATTATGGAAAGATAAAGAAATTGATTGCAAAGAAGTCAAAACAAATACAAACAGAAAAGATACTAAGAGCTAATTGAATTTTTCAAGGCAAGATTGAAGAAAAATGAAATTCTATTACAATTATGGAAAATATTTATAATTATTCTAAATAATGGAAGTTACATTTAAAAAAAAAAAAAGAAGTAGGAGATGAAGTAGAGCTTAGAACGAATGCTCCTTTTAGCACATGAGTTAGAATATCGGGAAACTTCACAGCACAGGCATCAATCACCAAGTTACAAAAATGGATGGCTCGGGCTCCAGAATCCATGCAAGCTGATGTTTAAACTCAAATGATCTCAAGTAGTCTTTCAGGATGTTAGATTTATCCTCTTCTGCCTTCTTGCGAAGATCCTTTGAACTTTGGAGCCTCATTTAAAGCTCTTCCATTTATTTTTCCAACCATTTGAAAGTTCCTCATCAATATGGGATAGTCCTGAGCTTACTCTTTAAGATCAGCCAATTCAACTTGCATCTTCTTAGCCTCAGCTCGCAACACTTCCACTAGTTTTTGGCTATCTTAGAGCTCAATATCTTTGGTCTTCATCTCAGACTCCAAGTCAGCAATCTGGGAGTTTAAGTTAGTAGTGATGCACTCTAGCTCTTCAGATTTTTTAGTAAGGAGGCCTTTGAAGTGGTCTCTCTCCATAGCTAGCCTCTTCACCTCATTTTGTATCTCTTTCAGCTTAGTCGTGTCTATCTGATTTTTCTTCTCCTCCTTTAGGGTAGTTTGTAAAGAAGAGATCTCTTTATTTAAACCCTCAATGGTTTTACGAGAAGAGGATTATAGGTCAATAAGGGTCGCTTGTTGCCAGATTATTGTATCATGGTCAGAGGAGATAGTTCGATGCACCACTGAATGATATTAAGTGAACTCATTCACTTTCTGTCCCAACGCTTTATTGATTTATGACAACTGAAATGAGAATACAAAATAAAAAGTTAAATAGAACATAAACGAAAAGAAAGTGAAGGAAAGGAGATGGAGTGAAAAACTAATTTACCTCATCCAAAGGAGCATTTATATCTAACAACAATTGCTTAGGAAAAATTGGTTCAATCAGTAGAGGGACTTTAGAGTGGGGTCCTTAGGCTTTGCCACCTTGCCTCTAATCATAATCCTAACCACTTCATTTAGTAAGCTAGATCTCTCACTATAGCATTTTTAGTCAGGATAGTGGCTCCAAGATCCTCAGTAAACAAGTCAACTTCGTTGTCTTTATTTTTCTTTAGCACTATTTCCTTAGCTCTAACTTCAATATTTTTAGGAGAAGGCAACTCATCATTTAAATTGTGATCCAATAGGAGGTCTGGATTAGAGATAAGAATAGTAGAGGTCTGGATGAAGGTATCAATCTGCTCCATTTGCCCTATGAAATCTTCTAGGGATAATTAAATGGCAGGTTGATAGGAGTAGCATAAACCATATTTACAGTTTCTAAAAAAAAAAAAAAAGGGGGGGGGGGGGAGAAGAAAGTTAAAATAGTGAAGTGATAGATAGGGTTAAAATAGGTAACAATTAAAAAGTAGGACATTTTACCTATCTGATGCTCGACCAAAGATTTAGTGGGCTAAGATGTATCCCATTCTAATAACTTTGATAGCCTTATGAGTTATCTCTTGAGTAGGTACCCCTTCACAAACTAGTTTAGCTATAATTTCAAAAAACTAACTGTTAATAAGAAAGTTTCTTAAGGAGTAAAAAATGGTTCTTTTAGAAGAGGAAGAAGGGTGACTTGTAGCTCGTAGAACAAGTTAAGTAATCGTGAGATTGTCCTCACTGTCACTTGACTCCAATGCATTAATAAGAGCACTAGTTGGTAAAGTTCCAGCAGGTGCCAGCCTAGTACTTATATTCTCAGCACTGGTCTTGGCTTTGGATTTTGAATCCTCAACTGCAGTAAGAGATTTTTGGGTTCTCTTCTTCTTTTTTTTTTTTCTTTTTAAAAGAAGATACTTTTCTCTTTCTCCCAACTGAAGACTTTGTTCCCCAGTCTATTGCAATAGTAACTTTGAGCTATCCAATTAGCTCATCTAGTAGAGGCAAGAAAGTAGCCTCATTATAGGGAAGTGGCTTCAAACCCTTTGCCAAATTGCAGATCCCCTTATAGGTGTTTTCCTTGTTAGTAATGTAAACTAAAAATAAACAAACATTGAATTAGCAAAATGAATAGTCACAAAAATGAAAATTAATTAAGGGTGAAAGACTCACCTCTGAGTTCTTTAATAATAAGACACATGGTTTTACCTTGAGCATCTTTTATTTGTGAGGGAAAATCTAAGCTTGCCATGTCATTGGAACAGTTGCATTTTATAAGAGTCAACATGGTGATAATCTCCTCATGAAGTAAGTTACTTGAAATGTCTGGTAGTCCGTATATAGTGGGAACTTGAAGCCCATCGTAAAATCCAAGACCTTCAACACCTCGATACTTCTCTTTTATTACCACAGTGGCGAAATTAGTGTGCTAGTTCACTACTTTGTTAGGCTTTCCATTAAAAATGACCCTTTATGGCTTGGCTTTGGTATATGAAACTTGGTGATCTCTAGAAGAAATGAATATAAAGAAGCATTGAAACATGTGAGCTATGGGTTGAAGTCCCAGAGCTTTGTAGACAACTTTGAACTAGTGAAATTCTTGAATTGAGTTGGGAGAGAGCATTATGGGGTTAATGCAAAAATAATTAAAGCATTCAACCAAGAAAGGCAATGGTAGAAATCTGTGATTTGGTGATAGGAAAGGATAATGTAGTCATTATCTTTCAACATCTCCCGTGTATCATAAGCTTCAAGACTTTTGAAGATTTTGTCATGAGGCCTTGGAAGGTTGATAGTAAATCTCTCTTGATTCTCTAAGTTCTTAGCAAAAGAGTTGACATTAAATGCCTTCAAAGTGGAGGCTACTTTACCCCAAGCCTTCTCCAGACCCAACTTGGTGCTATGGTAAAAATCGACAAAAGGAAGAAAGAATATTAAAATTCTTGAAGTTTTTGAGCAAAAAAGACAGAGAAATTTAGGTTGAAAGAAGAAGAAGAAGATGTAGCAAATGGGTTTTTGAATTGAACTTAAACCCTAAAACCACACGCCAGTTAATAATTTTAAATTATGGGCAGAAAGAATATTCAATCAATTCTTGTTTGATCGAATTTATCTCGATCAATAATAAATCTAACTTCAATGTTTTATTTAATAAAATATTTTTCTTTAATAGAAAATATTAACTTGGCAATATATATATGTGTGTGTGTGTGTGTGTATTATTTCAAACACCAATAATAAAATATAAATATATCACTATTATTTCAAATATTCATATAACAATATTAATAAATCATATATATAACATCAAATATTAGTGTAAATTTAGTTTATCAATATCAATATATTAATAAAAAAATATCAATATTAATATTAATATTCAAATTTTTCTTCATAAAAATCCCAAATTTTAAATATCAATATAAATATAAAAATAAAGAAAAATATTTAAATTCAAATTATTTCAGGTTCATATATATTCATTTAATAATATATGAGGTCATCCTCACTTATAAAAATTTTAGTTTAAATCACTTGTGTCTCATTTACTGGAGTCCTCTTAAATCAAAATAAATAAGTCAATTGTTTAGTAATTTATTTTACAACAAAGTGAAAAATTCACTCGCACACACTTAGCATTTGAACTTGATTCACATGCTTTTTGTTAACTTAACTACATATTATGATACTAGTCAGACATCTTCACATATACTTTTGTATATATGACCTACATCAAGTTGAGATATTATATGAAGATTGGACAAACTTCATGCTATTAATGTGACTAAAATTGATTAAAAAGGATATAGCGTTTGAGGTAAGTTATTAAGTACATGTTTGTATTCTTTCTACACTATTATTTATTATATAATGCATTGTTCATAAGGTCTTTCAAATAAAAGCCTATTATAAATGTAAATTGAGTCTTATTATCACCGAGGTCACTTGAACTGAGGCTCTATTATTTGTTGCATACCAAGGCCATTTGCATTAAATATATTTTTTATCTTAATGATTTTCTTAAAGCATTTGCACTAACAAATTGGTGTTTATGATATTATTGAGCCATGACCAAGTCTAAGACTATGAGTAACAAAATTTCCACTTAATGGGGGATGAGCCATTAGACCTTGTGCACTTGGTGATGCCTTACATAGGAAGGGCAGTACCTTAGGCATGTATTTAAAGAATGCACATTAAACAAAGCCTTACTTAGAGAGTGTAGTACTCTAAGAGTGTATTCATGAAATACAAGTTAAATATAGTTGTGAATCTTAATTTTACACCCTTATGATCCATCCCAACTTGACACATGCTAGGATTAGTGCACTACGCAGAGCCAGTATGGAGGTCTCGCTAGCCGGTTAGCGGGTAGGGGTCAAAGGGATAGAGTCCCTTGTGTGGTGTGGAGTAGCACCCCATCGAAAAATGGATTTACTTAATTTTGCACCCTTCAATTTCATTTGAATCTTAGAGGCACTTAGGCTTGGTAAGCAAATCTCTAGAAGCCGAAATTGCCAAAATTAGAAAACCTAAAAATGGAGATCTAGGAGTTGAAACCTATCCTTTAGACCTTTGAATCACCCTTAATCATTCAATACTGATTAATGAACACAATGCAACTAGAATTATGTAAAATAGATGAGAAAAGGGTGAAAATGGGCCAAAAATGCAAAATCGGACGAAATTACGCTTGGCTGCCGCAGACTGCCTTCAGGTTGCCGCTTGGCAGCAGATGTAATTTTCCATTTTTTTTTATTTTTCTTACATTTTTTACCGAATCCCATATCCAAAGATTGCAAATTCTTCCCCCAACATTTTTACTTTAAATATAAGCCCCCCACCCTAGTTTTTAACACCTCCTCACATCTTGGCTTGCTTGATTAACCTTTGCATCAAGCGAACCATCTCCCAAACTTGATCCGCAAAGGAATGAGCTTTTTAGTTTAAAGGTTTTTTTTTTATTTTTATTTTTGCTTTGCTATTGCTCCTTGCTTTGCAAATCAAGTTGGGTTACGACTTTTTGAGCTAACCCATCTAGTCAAAAGATTGCCTCCATCCTAGGTAAGTTTCTTTTCCCATTTCTTTTCCTTTCCTTTATTTATTTCATTTTATTGTTTCCTCCTTATGATTTATTTATTGCCTCTCTCATTGGGATTTATTTATTGTTTTCCTCATTAGGATTCTCTCTTTTTCCTCTAAGGCTCTTTGTGTTTTTTTTTTAATTGATTCACTTAAGATAGTTAATTAAAATCTAAACTAATTAACTTAATTTGGTAATCAATCAATCAACTCAATTAATCAATTAATGAAAACATGATAAAGTGGTTTGGCTAAATAAACCCTTTTGCAAGAAGAGAGAACTGCATAGATTCTGATTCCTATTCAAAAGGATACGTAGGTATGCTCGGTTCAAATAGGAAATCCAATTAATATAAAGCAATTTCTCCCCCATCATCTTCTTTACATAGTTAGGTTTTTCTTTATCTTGTTTGTATTACTTTAAGATTTAGTTTGGGGAACATGTGACTTTCCTATAACCCATAAAGGCCAGAGGAAGTATCCCCCATTTTAGGTTTTCATTGTAAATTTAATATTTTCCTTCTATTTTCTTGTTCCTTTAATTACTACATTGTTGAATGAATGAATGTCATGCATTAATTAAACTGTTCATGCATTATATAAATTATTCATAAAATCAATTCTAGTCATTTTGTATTAAATTTGTCAAACTAATCTTTTCTAAATAAATAAAAAACCTAGTCCCTGAATTCTCTTTGGTAATCATGGACTAGTGCACTTTTTCTATTGGAATAAAATTGAAGTCATTTAATTGGGTTTTTACCTTAACTTTTCCCAAATAAAAATAAAATTAAGGCAGCGACTCTAACATTTTTTTTAAAATTAACCTATTTGAATCAGAGGGTTCTATTGTGAGACTTCGCTCAAATGAGCATTTCGATCACTTTCAGTGGATCAGACTAATGCTCGAACGAGACCTCACAATTGGCGACTCCACTGGGAACCACCTTCTTTTTAACTAAAGAAATAAGAGAACTACCAATTGGTTTAAATCAAAATTTGGCACTTTTAATGCAAAAATGACTTTCATGCATCATATGCATATGCCTTTTTCCTCCAAACCTAGTTCTAGGAAGACAATTGTAATAACCCACATCTACCTTAGGAGTTTCCATGACCAAATTGCTTGAATTTAGAGTTATTGTGACAAAATATGTGATTTTATGAAAATTCATGTTTGATGTGATTTATGAGTATGTGGCATGTTAAATTAATTTTAATATACCTAATATGAGTTATTATTGTGAAATAAATGATTTATATGAAGTGCATTAGCATGAAATAATTTATTTTATATAAAATGAATTTTTAAGCAAAAAGGTGATTTTTAAGCATAAATTAATTTTATGAGTATTTTTAAAATAGTTTTAAATAAATATTTTGGGGGAAATTTTAATGAAAATAATAAGAAAAATATTTTATTTTTAATTATAATCAGCCCTAAATTAATTAAAAAACCCAAATACCCAAAAGCCCACTATATTAAAACACTCCTAAACTAGCTCATTAAGGGCAATATTGGAAATTGCCCAAAACCCTACAAATAAATACCCTAAATTCAGCCAGCCCCTCATTCCAGCAGCCACTAATCTATTATTTCATTATTTTGGCAGAAAAATTTTCTCAAAATATTTCTCTCGATCGAAATTCATAAAATACTTTCAAACTTTGCGATTTCAAGACCGTTTAGTAAGTTTTTCCTTTCCTTTCAATTTGCTATTTGATTTTTATGAAACTAATCATGGAAAAATTATTTTGAACTGAATATTTACTAATTTTTATTGACAAAATTTGGTCTAGGTGACTTCTTGAGAGAAAAATTAATTTTTCTATTGAAAGCACCAACCTCTCTACGCGATTTTTCCAAAGGTGATTCCTACAACTCAAAATTTAAAATTTCATGCATAAACACTACCAAGGGGGGCCAATTTCTATATAATTGTTTTCTAAATGGATTTTTGATGTTTTTAGATAAAAAATATTGAATTAAGACATATTTCTGCTTACTGTAATGACTGAAAAGTTTTAGAAAATAAGGAAATTCAAGGTTTTCATGCTAGAACTTAAAAGTTAGAAAATTCTATGATTTCATGTGTATATGGCTGCCAAATTGTGTATAATGGAGTTATGAACTGATATTTATTTTGTTTGGATGAAAAATAATGATTTAAATCAGGTGTTTATGTATTTTTGTAATGAACGGAAAGCGCGGAAAGCTAGAAAACTCATGATTTTCACTCTAAAACCCTAAATTTGGAATTTTCATGCATAAGACATATCAATGGCTGCCGGTTTGTACATATTGATGTTCATAACTGATATTTTTGAGATTGAATGAAAAATAATGGTTTTAAAACACCTGTTTATATATTACTGTAATGACCGAAAAGTACTGGAAATAAGAAAGGATTGTGGTTTTCACCCTAACACTTAAAGTTAGAGAATTTTCATGCATATGGATTTATATATGTGTCAATTCCTACATACTTATGTTCTAAAATAATTTTTATTTTGATTACATGAAAAATCTTGATTTAAACCATGTTTCTACATATTACTATAATAGATGGAAAGTGCGAAAAGTAAGAAAATTCAGATTTTCTCTTTAATAGAGTATTCGACCATTGTTGGGATTTTTATCCCAATGTCTATAATTTTTATATAGTTTATTTTAATGATTATTAACATGTATGAATGAGTGATAAATTTTTAAATTGCATATTGGTTGAAGGAATGACTCTAGACACGGCTAGAGATAATTTGGTATACTTAAGGTTTCTTAACCTTATGTTGTGATTAATATGTGAATGTGATTGGATAATATGGAAGTAGGTTGTATGATGACTTGAAAATGAACAATGATCTTTAATTGTTGAAGAGATTAATTGAATGAATTAGTCATAAGAGATAAGCATGGCACTTGAAAAGTTATTTATTAAGTTGACATATATGGAAGCGTTAAGTGTACTAAGATGATTGTTAAAGTGAATTGATATTAAGGTAATGATATTGTGCTGACCTTAGAAAGGTATTGAAATGAATTATAATGTGTTTTCATATGGGCCTATAAATGCTAAGTGTATAAGACTTTTACAGTCAACATATTATGTGCAAGTGATGAAGTGCACTTATATATGCAACTCTAAATGTGTGTGAATGTTATATGTGCATGGGGTAGTTATGGAATAGGATAGCATCATGATTAAATAAATACTAAGTATTTAATTAAATATTATGTTAGAGTTTCAGGAGTTTTAGAGGTTCAAAAGGGCTATGTGTACTAGGAGCAAAGGAACAATAAGGTGAGTAAACATTATGTTCAAGTTACAAGTACAAGTTATCGTGTTATGTAAACCTTTGATATCTTAAAACCCAAGTTCTTTTCTATTTTTAATTATGACTAAATGATTTCATTGTAAGCTTGGATTGCCAAAGGACATTTGGTTCAAATCTTTTTTGATTATTCAATGACGATAAAGTACCTTTGTGATTTGTTGCCTTATCTTACTTTCTTTCTAGAATCACATAGTTATTTATCTTTTATTTAATAAGCTAAACTGCTATTGCTATTGTGATACATGTTATCACTTTCTTAAGTGCTATTATTATATGTGATTATCATAAATACGAGTGAATTAAGCAAGAGTCTTCACTCACTTATGTAAATTCGAGTGAATTGAGCAGTGTCTTTACTCATGAGTGAATTGAGCAAGAGCCTTCACTCACTTATGTAAACTCGAGTGAATTAAGCAGTGTCTTCACTCAAGAGTGAATTGAGCAAAAGTCTTCACTCACAAGTAATAAGTGTGATTTTCTGCAAACCTTGTTAAATTGCAAAGTTTGATTCATGAATTGTAAAACATGAACTATGTGTTATAAGCTATGGGTTTCTTTTTTAAAAAGGGATATATGTTATAGTATGTGCCATGTTGTTTCCTCATTAAGATCATCTATCTCACCCTTTTTTCTTTGTGTGGTTTTGGGTGAGTAGTATGAGGAGGCAAGGTGATGGCTCAAGCATCCTACTTTGCTTGGGGAATTCCTTGTCCAAGATAATTAGTTTAATATGTTATGAAGAGTTATCCTTAGATGCTCCAGGAATATTTATTTTTGGATGTTTATTTTGAAATGTTATCTTTCAAGGTTTTAATTAGATTCTAAATATTATTTCCTTATGGATTATGTTTAAAGTATATTTTAACTATGCTTCCGCAACTTAAGGTTTTCTATAAAAAAAAAAGGTTTATTTAAGTTAATGTAAGAGGTTTTGGTATGATCCTAGGCTGTATTTGTATAAGTATAAGTGGGTTCTACTGGCGTGGGTGACCTTATGTCTCCCCATGTTCTAAGACCATTATATCTCTAAAGTTGGGATGTAACAACAATGGATAGTAAGTAGCATTCAATGGATAACCCTCCTTGGATCTATTCATCAATAACAAAATCATCCACCTCACTATGAATCCTTTGATCCTTTTAAAGGTGTAATGAGCTAGCACATACTATTGGACTCATATAAGGCTCCTTGATTCATATGTGGTTAGGTATTTCACTACTCTAATGTGATAGGCATCCTATCTAAGCCACCCTTACCTTTTCATATGATGAACCTAGATCCTGAACTTAGGTTATATGTACTATAATCAAAACCTTATACCTTTGCATCCTCATGAAATATTTTTTCCATGCATATCATCATCCATTATGTAACAAAAATATGCATTCATCTTAAGGCTAGGTCGACCCTTAAACCAAAGAAGGGTCAAATACTCTTACCTCTATTTAACCACCTCTCCTATAAACACTCTCATATCTCTATCCCAATCATATTTGCCCCCATAGACCTTAAATCATCACACAAAATCTTTGACCTAAACACCATTACCTTAACCTTACCAAAAATATCATCACCTTTAACCTAAAAGCACCTTGCCCTAAGCCTTACCTTAAACACCAAACACCCAAACTTCACACCTTGAGCCCTCCTCTTAAATCTGAACCTAAACCTCCTTCAACCTTTAGACCTTAAACTATAAACCTGCAGCCTTAAAATCCATGTCTAGCCTTAAAATCACCTTACTACCTAACCTTAAGCTTAACCCACACCCCTTATCCCTCTCAAGAAAAAAAAAAAAATTAGACACCTTAGGTCCTTAATATCAAAACCATTATCTTTTTCCTACCCCTTGTTCAAAATCAAACCTACTACTATTAAGCCCAATACCTTTAGTCCATTACCTTTAAAGACTGACCTACTACCCTAAAGCCTAATACCCTCAGAGCCTTAAGCCTAAAATTCTTGGCCCATTATATCTTAAACTTGAAAATAGTTGGTCCACTAATCTATAGGGAATCCCTTTCCCTCAGAGTCTATTTACCTATAGTTCCATCACCTTTTTTATCCATACCCATTCATTTACTGGGTTTCTCTTACTTTCCTTTAAGGTACCAATGGCCACCCAGGTTAACATGGATGTCCTGGCCTTGCTTATGATTAACATCCTTAGGAAGTAAGAAGAACATATCCAAGCTATCCTGGTTGCTTATTAGATCCAATTTGAAGAAAACATAAAGGAACAAAGGCAATTCATCATTGAGGAAGTCTAGGATATGATTAATCAAGCGGACATAAACCATAATTTGAACCAGACCTATCTTGAGATACCTACCAATACTCTAGGCCTATGCACTGCTGCACATCTTAACTCTTCCTCTCTCCTAGATCCTTTTCAAAGTGGCGAAGTTTCTTTCATTTAGACAACAAATTGCTCATAAATAAACTTAAAATTATGGAGAAAACCATTAAATCCCTAAAGCACCACAATGACCTGATCAATATAGATGGCTTTGCCCTATTTCCTCATGCCAAGCTTCCACCCAAATTCAAAATGCCCAAAATAGACATGTTTGATGGAACCACATGCCCTAAAACTCATTTGAAAATATATATTGGTGTAATGAAACATTTGGGACTTAATGATGAGCTCCTCGCTCAACTTTTCCAACAATCACTATTAGAACTATTAGAAGATGGTTCCTCTCACTAGACAAGAGCCAGAAAAGGACATGGGATGATATCTGTTATGCATTTGTCAAGCAATATCATTACAACATTGAAATGGATGTCACTAAGTGTGACTTGGAAACTACTATCTTCTAAATGAGTCCTTCTTTATGTTTCTTATAAGGTGGAGGGCTAAAGCTGCTTAAATGGTAATTAGACCAATTGAGCAAGAATAAATGGATATCCTTATCAAGAATCTACTCCTAAACTACTAAGCCTACTTGCTAACCATATACCTACCCACCTTTAGAGCTTTGGTTGCAACTGCATTGAGAATTGAAGAATGCATCCTAAGCACATCATTTTCAACTTGAATTCCCCATCACCAACCCAAATAGTGATAAAGAACCCAAACCTAACCCAATCTCACCTTACCTTAGCCTTGAATGGCATGATATAGAAGAGTTCAAGCCTAGCTAATCTGACTTGTCTGAGGTTGAATCTTAAGTTTAAATCTAAGTCTAAGTCCATATCTCAAAGTCTGAGTCTAAATATGAGTTAGAGTCTATTGTCTTATTTTCTTTTTCCTATATTTTTGTCAACCATGTCAGTCCCCTTTTCATTATCTTATAATAAAGTTTCCTTTATAGTAATACATCTACATTTTTTTTATTATTTGTGAATTAATTTTCTTATCTTCCTTGTTTAGTTTGGCATGGATGATCTTAAAAAAAGAGAGAGAGAGAGAGAGAGAGAGAAAAAAGAAAAAGAAAAGAAAGAAAAATAAACAAATAATTAGTTTCATTATTAAATCCACCACAATTAGTATAGATCAGAATTTAAGGTGCCCTTATTCTTATAAATCAGCAATTGCTTCATTGGCTCCTAATAAAAAAAGGTCAACTAATGGACCTCTTATGAAACAGTTGAAGCACGAT
Source organism: Reutealis trisperma (assembly GCA_947687605.1). Lineage (NCBI taxonomy): Eukaryota > Viridiplantae > Streptophyta > Magnoliopsida > Malpighiales > Euphorbiaceae > Reutealis > Reutealis trisperma. The sequence continues at coordinate 59,174 of CANTUT010001468.1, forward strand.
AAGCAAGTAAATATAATTACCTATTACATATTGAGTAATCAAATGATACACCTTAATAAGGGGCAACAAGTTCAGAGAAAACCTTTGTCAAAACCTAGAATTCAAAGGTCCGAGCTCCTTGTGAACCCTTAATTTTGCACCTTCCAGTATGTGTTTGACCTTAGAAGGACTTAGGCTCAGTAACCAAACCTTCAGAAGTAAAAAACTCTAAAAATAGGAAAATCAAAATATATATATATATTTTTTTGCATTTGAATCTTTCAAATCATTCATGATTGAGTAACAAGTACAACACAATTAGAATCATGAAAAACGGATGAAAAACATGCAAGAATGGCCAAAAATGGCAAAATGGAAAAAAATAGGCTCATTGCTGCAAAGGGCTGCGGCATTACCGTAAAGGCCTTTGCGATTCAGTGCCGCAAAGAGCTTTGTGGCAACTCTAGTGAAAATTTCATTTTTTCCAATCCCACATCGAATATAAACAACTTCTATGCTTCAACTCTCCCTTTATATATAGATGACCTCTCCACACTTTAAAACACTAACTTCTAGAGCTTGCAAAGCAATAACTTTAAGCAAATTGCTTTGTATTTGCTCCTTGCTTCGTAAAGCAAGTTGGAAGTTTTCTCCTTGATTCCTACCTGACTAGTTTAAGGCTTTCTGTTGCCCGCCTGTTTGAGGCAAGTCTCTTACCTAAGGCTAGCTGCTGCATGCCATCCAAAGCCAACTGCCTCCCACCGAGGCTAGCCGCCACCTACCGTCCTAAGTCAGCCGCTGCTTGTAATCCAACGCTAGCCGCCACCCACCATTTGAGGCCAATCATCGCTCACCATTTGAGGTGAGCTTTTTTTCCTTTAATTTTCTTTTGTTTGAATTTCCTTGTCACTTTTAGTTAGTTTATTAAATTGATTCATCTAGGTTGCTAGCTAATCCACTCGGTAATCAATTAAATTAAATAATTAACTTAAACCTCTTTTAATCAATCAATCAAAATATGATAAAGTGGCTAGGCTAAACTAACCCCTTTGCAAGAAGGGAGAATTGTGTGGATTCTAATTCCCATTCAAAGGGATACGTAGGCATGCTTGGTTTAGGCATCAAATCTAATTAAAATTAATCAACTATCCCCCTATCACCTTCTTCACTTACTTTTGTGTTTGTTTCTTTGCTTTATTATTAGGATTAGTTTAGGGAATGTGTGACTTCACTAGAATCCATAAGGGCTAGATGAGGTATCCCTTAAGTTTGGATTTCATTGTAATATTGACTCTCTTTTCTTTTAAATTCTAATTGTGTATAAACTTTATGGATTGAATGATCATACATATTATAAATTATTCATGCATTTTAATTATTCATGAAATATATTTTAAGTTACTTTTATATTAATTGGCCAAACTTATTTTTTTAAAATAAATCAAAAACTTAGTCCCAGAATTCTCTTTGGTTTTGAGGCTAGTAATCTTTTCCCTTTGGGTAATAATTGGAGTCAAATGGGTTTTTTCCATATATTTTCCCAAATAAAAATAAATTAAGGTGGCGACTCTAAGAAATAATTTTCAAACCTATCAAAGATAAGCCCAAGGGCTTCCTCATGAGTTCTTTCCTAAATGAGCATTTCAATTTCCTTTAGTGGATCGGACCGGTGCTCAAGCAAGGCCTCACAGCTGGCGACTCTACTGGAGACTAACTTTCTTTTAATAAAAGGAAAAAATAAGTAGACTACTAGTTGGTTTAAAAAGAGTTTAGCCTTTTAATATGATTATGACTTTGCATGCATCACTTGCATAGGCTCTTTGCCATCCAACCTAGTTCTAGGAAAACAATGGCTAGTGAGTAACATTGAGTGGATAGCCCTTCTTAGGTCTATTCACTGATAGTGAAATCATCCACCCTGCAACCAATCCTTTGATCCTTTCAAAGGTGTAACGAGAATGCATGTACTGCTGGACCCATGCAAGGCTCCTTGACTTACATGCGGTTAGGTATATCGCTGCTTTAGTATGACGGGTACCTTGTGCAAGCCCTCTTACCCCTTTTATGTAATGAACTTAGATCCTGGCCTTAGGTTGTATGTACCATAATTAAAACCTTACATCTTTGCATTCTCATGAAATGTTTTCCTCATGCATATCATGCATTCATATTGTATAACAAAACACGCATTCATCTTAAGTCTAGGTTATAGCTTGAACCAAAGAAGGGTCATATACTCACTTTTATCCCAACACCTTTACTTCTAAACTTTAAACACTCTCACCTTTATCCCATTCACCTTTGCCCCAACAAACCTTAAGCCATTACCCTAAACCTTACCCCTTTACCTTAGCCTTTAATCGAAACACCAATACCCTAAACCTAAATCTTACCTCATTACCTTAGCCTTCAACCTAAACACCAATACCCTAGCCCTAAGCCTAAAACCTCATTTCCTTAGCCTTGACCTCAAACACTACTAACCTTAAACACTGTTACCTTAACCTTACCCAAAATGTCTTTACCCTAAATTGTAACTTAAAAACATCTCTATCCTCCTTTTTACCCATACCTTGCCAACATAGCCAGAAGACATTGTCGCCTACATTCTTAGCCCATTACCTTCAAAACTAATCCATTACCCCCGGATTGACAGATGCCTATAGCCTACACTCAAATCATCAAGACACTCCCCTAAACACAATACGTTTATCCCAACACACTACCCTAAGTCTAATACCTTTGACATAACATAATACCCTAAACCTAATACCTTTGGCCTAACACATTACCCTAAGTACAGTGCCTTTGGTTCAACTTGATACCTTAAGCTTAAGACCTTGACCTATGAAACCTTAGGAAATCCTCAAAAGCCCAAATGCAATTAGCTCACAACATCAAAAGGAATCTTTTTTCTCAAAAGTTTACATGCCCATCTTCTTGCTTATTTCCTAGGTACCTACTTTATTCTTTAACTTGGTTCATAAGGTACCAATGGCAAGCCTGACTGACATGGAAGCTCTAACCAACCTATTCAAAAGGTAAGAACAAAACTTTCAAGCTATTCTCATCTCTGCCCTAGATGCTCAATGAGCCAATTGCAACCAAGCTTTAGCTAGCCAACAATCCAGTTTTAATAATACCATAATCCATCTTACTTATGCTTTGAGTTTCCAATGCCAACTTATCATAGATGAAGTGAGAGGAATATTGAACCAAGCTAAGCCCATCAATGCTGCACCTACCATTGACATGACTCATAATTTTACATCCTCAATCTCAAACGCCAATGCCATTCTAGCCTTAGCCATGCCATCAATCATAGATACTAACCTTGCCTCTTCTTTGAATCCTTTTCAAAGCGAGGAAAATCTCGCCTTTTCTACTATTAAGAGACATTTAGAGCTCAACATCAATGCACTAGAGCAAACCTCCATAATGGAAAAAATGTGCAAGAAAAGTAATACCTCCGCTCCCTTTACCTCTACTGAATAGAAGGATATGGACACCTACACTGCCCTTATTGATGTCAAGTGGGAGAGTATAGAGGTACCTGCCGTAACTTGCAGGTGACCTTTGAAATCTCAAAGAAGTGCTTTCACAGATTTGGGAGTTCTATTAGCAGTAGTTTATAAGAAGGCTCTGAAGGCAAAAATGGTAAAACCCCTAAAACTAAGAGTCCCTCTTAATCCCTTACCAAAGAGCTACCACCCCACTAAATATGGTGAATATCATCAAGGAGCAGGGCACCAAATCAACACATGCAGAGCTTTGAGACATAGAATCCAGGATCTAATTGATAGTGGTGACATCATCCCTCCTAAAATAAAACCTAATTCAACCCCACCTTACCTCAACCCCAAGTGGCATAACATGGAAGAGTTCAAGTTCGGCTAATCTGACCTATCTGAGATTAAAATCCAAGTCTGAGTTTGAGTCTGCGTCCAAATCTCAAAGTCTAAATTTGAGTATAGGTCTATCAACTTATTTTCCTTTTCGGATATTTTTCGTCATTCATATTAGTCTGCTTTTTGTTATCTTGTAATAAAATTTTCCATTGCAATAAAACATTCACATTTATTTGTGCACTTGTCTTTTCTTATTTTAAACATGGATGAGCTTTGGAAAAAAAAAAAAAGAAGAAAAAAAAGGAGCAAAAAAAAGGGAGAGAGAAATGAACAGTCAATTAACTCCACCACAGCTAGCATATATTGAGGTGCTATCAACAATTGTTTTGCCAGCTCCTAACCAAAGTAGGTCAAGAAATAGACGTCTCATCAAATATTTAAAGCACAAAATCAAATGATACACCTCAACATGGGGTAACAAGTTCTTTAAATCTAAAATTCAAATGTTAAAGCCCTCAAAGTGAAGAAAAGTAACAAATCACGGTGGAATGTTTTCTCCCAAATTTCAAGCTCGTTAAGTTGAAAACCCAAAAAGGGTAGTTAGGCAAAAGTTAGAGCTAAAAAGAGGGAGAGAAAGAGAGAGATAGAAAGAAAACTCATCCTAGTTATCTTCCTTTGTATCATTCAAAGTTTGTTAAATCATCTTTACTCAATCCATCTCATCTCATGTCTTCAAAGTCATCCTTCCTCACTAGCTTGCTTATTCTATAAAGTGATATTGTCTTCTATGCCCTTATCTTACAGTGGGGGAATGTTTTTCTAGGTTGTCATCATCTTTTGTTAATCTGTCTCGTGACTTAGCTCAAAGAGCTTAGACATAATCTCTCACATTGCTAGTTTGTCATGTTCCTATCTCTCATCAGGAGCATGATCCCCAAGTTGTCTCTTTTCATCAATCCTATAACTGCTCCTTAGCATACTTCCTTTCATTCAGTTTGTCATCTACATTTAAGCCAATAAAGTGTCACTCTAAATGTCTCTTCAATCTTAAAACAACAAGGTTAGCTTAGCTTCTTCTTTTCCATGAATCATGCTATAGATAGCAAAATCATACAACCTCCTTAATCCTTTTCAAAATTTCCAACCTGCCTTTGAACCATTCCCCAACTTCAAAATGTACCACTCCATCTTTTCAAGTTCAAGCCTCATTGGAAACATCATACCAACCTTTCAAGCTTAAACCTTATAACTCAAGCCTTGTACGACCCTTACCTTGGCAAAGTCTCATCATCTTCTAAGTGCAAAGCCCATTAGTAGAACCGAAGATTCTAAGTCTTTTAAGACTCATCATCCTTAAAGGCAGCTTTCTCTAGCATAACCAAAATCAAGTCATGTCTTGTAAAAGAAGGACTTGAACTAGTCAAGGCCTATTCCATGTCTCATTGGCAAAATCTCATCATCCATGAAAAGATGAAGCCTCTTTAGTAAATTACATCACCCATAAAGTGCAATTGAGTCAAAGCCTACCAACCGTATGATAGGCAAGAAAATCTGATGCATCCATGTTAAAAGGCAAACCCTCATCCATGAGCTCGCGACCAAAACCTATAGCACCGCACTTGAGATAAAGCCACCATCTTCCAAAGAGGTCCAAAGCATCCTTGTAGAAAAGTCCAAGCTGACAAAACCTTTTAACCAAAAGCCTTCACCATGAAGCCCAAACCATAAAGCCTTCACTATGAAACCCACTCCCTAGAAAAGCATTTACCATAAAAACCAAGCCTAAAAACCTTTACCATTAAGCCCACTCTAAAAAAAAGAAAAAGGAACTTCACCCTAAAGCCTAAGCCCAAAATCCTCCACCATGAAGCCCAAGCCCAAAAGCCTTCACCATAAAAACCACTCAACAAAAGCCTTTACTACGAAGCCTAAACCAAAAAGCCTTTACCATAAAGTCCAAATCAAGAAGCCTTCACCATGAAGCCCAAGCCTAGCTTTAACCATAAAGCCCAAACCAAGAAGCCTAAGCCCAACTTTCATCATTCACAAAAAGTCCATAGTCTCCTCTAAGGCCAAATTTGACCAAGCCTTCCCTAACTAATTTCTTAGGCTGGCATTTCCTCTAAGCTAGACCTAATCGAGCCTAAGGTAGAACTTGATCGAGTCTTCCAAATAAACTCCCCAAAGGTTGTAACCCAACCAAGCCGAAGTGCCAGACCTGACTAAGCCTTCCATATGAACTTCTCTGAGGATAAGCCCCATAAGCTGACCTTCCCCAAACCTTCCAATCTAATCATCTCTAAAAACTTGACCCTCCTTATCGAGCTCTACAATTTAGCCTCAAACCAAATCTTTTCTAAAGTCAAACCTATCTAAACTAAATAGCCTGATCTTTTCCAAGACCACACCTTGCTTGATTTCCTGAATGACTTCTTCTTAAGCCAAGCTGATAACCATTGACCAACCAGGCTCATACCTGACATGACCACTTCAACTCTAGGCTAACCAAAAACCAAATGACCAAACCACTTTCCTTTATCATTCTAAAGTAGGGGCACATCCCTTCCAAATATTCACCTTTCTAAAATGGGGGCATCTTTCTCTCAAAGATCAACACTTTTATATCAAGACTGACCCTTCACAGGTTTAAGATATCAAATCATTGCATAATTATCTAGCATTTTTTTTTGCATTGAACAAGATCATGAATCAAGGCAAATTGTCAAAATTCTCAAAGAAAGACAAGATCATCATCATCATTCCTACTAGACAGGATTATGACTTAGTTAATTCCTACCATATAGGGTTGCCTTTAAGCCTACCAGACATAATCATCATCATCAGTCCTATCAGATAGGATCACCACTTCATCGATTCCTACCAGACAAGGTCGCCTTTTTTCATACTAGATAGGATCATCATCATCCTTCCTACCAGACAGGATCACCACTTCATTGATTCCTACTAGACAGGGTCGCCTTCACCACTTTGTTAATCGCCTTTAAGCCTACTAAACAGGATCACCACTTCGTCAATTCCTACCAGACAAGGTCACCTTCAAGCCTATCGGACAGGATCATCATCATCATTCTTACCATACAGGATCACCACTTCATCGATTCCTACCAGATAGGGTCGCCTTCAAGCCTACTAGATAGGATCACCACTTCGTCGATTCCTACCAGATAGGATCACCACTTCATCAATTCCTACCAGATAGGGTCGCCTTTAAGCCTACCAAACAAGATCATCATCATCATCCCTACTATACAGGATCACCACTTTGTCGATTGTTACTAGATAGGGTCGCCTTCAAGCCTACCAAACAGGATCATCATCATCATTCCTACCAGACACACCACTTCATCGATTCCTACTAGACAGGAACATCGCTTTTAGCTCCAGCTAGAAGGGACAATAACCCAATGTTACCAGTTGATAGATCTCCCAAATATACCGGGGGCATGATCCCTAAAATTCTACCATACCTCTCACCCAAATGTCTAAACTTTGACCTAGAGAATAATTTGGTTCCTTTCACCATCCCTCATCCTTAGGTTCACAATCATCAGAATCGCTTTTTAGACAAAGACAATTCTGATAAGGGGGCAACTATGAACCCTTAATTTTGTACCTTCCAGTATGTGTTTGAACCTTAGAAGCACTTAGGCCCGCTAAACAAACCTTCAAAAGTCAAAAACTCTCAAAATGGGAAAATCAAAATATTTATTTTTGGCATTTGAACCCTTTCAAATCATCCAGGACTGAGTAACAAGTACAACGCAACTAGAATCATGAAAAATGGATGAGAAATGAGCAAGAACAGGCGAAAATGGTAAAACGGGCCAAAACAGGCCTGTTGCTGCAAAGGGCTGTGGCATTGCCACAAAGAGCTTTGCGGCGTTGCAAAGGTCTCTGTGGAAACTCCTATGAAAATATGATTTTTTGCAATCACACATCGAATATGAACAGCTTCTATGTTTCAACTCTCCCTCTATATATAAAGGACCTCTCCACACTTCAAAGCACCAACTTCTAGAGCTTGAAAAGCAATAACTTCAAGCAAACCACTTTGCATTTGCTTGTTGCTTCACAAAGTGAGTTGGGAGGTTTCTTCTTGATTCCTACTTAACTAGTTTAAGGCTTTCTGCCACCCACCTATTTGAGGTAAGTCTCTTGCCTAAGGCTAACATCCAAAGCTAGCTGCCGCCTGCCAAGGCTAGCCATTGTCTATCATCCTAAGTCAGCCGCCGCCCGCCATCCTATGCCAGCCACTGCCTGCCATCCCATGCTAGCCACTGCCCGCCATCTGAGGCTAGTTGTCACCCTCCGTCTGAGGTAAGCTTCTTTTCCTTTAATTTTCTTTTGTTTAAATTTCCTTGTCTCTCTTAGTTAGTTTATTAAATTAATTCATCTAGGTTGCTAGCTAATCAACTCAGTAATCAATTAAATTAATTAATTAACTCAATCCTCTTTTAATCAATCAATCAAAACATGATAAAGTGGCTAGGCTAAACTAACCCCTTCGAAAAAAGGGAGAATTGTGTGGATTCTGATTCCTATTTAAAGGGATACGTACGCATGCTTGGTTTAGGCATCGAATCCAATTAAAATTAATCAACTATCCCACTATCATCTTCTTCACTTACTTTTGTGTTTGTTTCTTTGCTTTATTATTAGGATTAGTTTGGGGAATGTATGACTTCCTAGAACCCATAAGGGCTAGAGGAGGTATCCCCTAAGTTTGGATTTCATTGTCATACTGACTCTCTTTTATTTTGAATTCTAATTGTGTATAAACTTTATGGATTGAATGATCATGCATATTATAAATTGTTCATGCATTTTAATTGTTCATGAAATATATTTTAAGTTACTTTTGTATTAATTGGCTGATCTTATTTTGTTAAAATAAACTGAAAACCTAGTCCCCAAATCCTCTTTGGTTTCGAGGCTAGTGATCTTTTCCCTTAGGGTAATAATTGGAGTCAAATGAGTTTTTTCCTTATATTTTTCCAAATAAAAATAAATTCAGGTGGCAAATCCAAGAAATAATTTTCAAACCTATCAAAGATAAGCCCGTGGGCTTCCTCATGAGTTCTTTCCCAAATGAGCATTTTGATTCCCTTTAGCATATCAGACTGGTGCTCAGGCGAGGCCTCACACCCCTCAACATAAAGAAAATCAGCAACCCAAATCATGATGGAATGTTTTCTTGTAAATTTCATTAAAATCCAAAAACCCAAAAGGGCAGCTTAGGTAGAAGTTAGAGCTGAAAGAGAGAGGGGAGAGAGAGAGAGAGAGAGAGAAAGAGAGAGAGAGAGAGAGAGAGAGAAGATCATCCTAGTCATCTTTCCTCATGTCCAAAGTTGTCAAATTGTCTTTAATCAATTCTCTTATCTCATGTTTTCAAAGTCATCCTTCCTCACTAAAGGCTTTTTCTCTAAAGTTATCCTATTTTCTATGCCTTTATCCTACAATGGGGGCATGTCTTCCTAGAACATCATCATCTCTTGTCAATCTATCCCATCACTTAGCTCAAAGAAATAATGCATATCTTCGGTCCATCACATTCCTATCTCTTATTAAGAGCATGATCCCCAAGTTATCTCTTCTCGCTAGTTCTTTAGCCACTCCTTAGGGCACTTCCCTTTAGCCACTACGTCATTTACATTTAAGCTAATAGAGTGAACCCCAAATGTCCTTTCAATCTTAAAATGTAAGAAAGCTTGACTTTCTCTTTTTCATGAAGCATGCTATAAATGGAAAAACCATACAACCTCCCTGATCCTTTTTAGAAGTTCTAACCTATTTTCAAACCATTCCCAAACTTTATGAAATCATACTGTTCCATCCCAAGCATCATTGGCAAATCATACCATCCTTTCAAGTTCAAACCTCATACCACCCTTTCCTTGGCAAATTATACCATCATCTCAAGGATTAAGCCTATAAGCAGAACCAAAAATCCCAAGTCTCTCAAAACCCATTATCATCAAAGTCAATTTCCATAACAAAACTAAAGTTGAACCATTATCCTCAAGTTGATTAAGAAGGGGGCAAACCAGTCAAAGCCTATCTTATCCCTCTTTGTCAAACATCTCATTATCCTTAAAAGGCCAAGCCTCATTGGCAAGACATATGATCCCTGAGATCAAAGTCTCGTAAGGCCTATAAACCATTCTTAGCTTAATCCTCTTAGACTGGTGTAACCATGTCAAAGGGCAAATCCATATCTATGAGCCTACGGTATCCTTATGACTAAAACCTTTAGCTCGACACATGAGCTAAAGCCGATCATCTTCTAAAGAGGTCTAAAGCACCTTTGTAGAAAAGTTTAAGCTGATAAACTATACACAAAGCCCGAAAGCCTTTTAACAAAAAGTCTTTATCACGAAGCCCAAGCTCAAAAGCCTTCACCATGAAGCTAAAACCTAGAAGTCTTCACCATGAAGCCCAAACCAAAAAGCCTTCACCTTGAAGTCCACTTCCAAAAAGCCTTCATTTATGAAGCCCATGATCTCCTCCAAGGCCAAATCTGATCAAGCCTTTCAAATTGATTTCCTAGCCTAACCTTTTGTCTAAGTGTCACATCCCAACCTTAGAGATACAACGGTCTTAGAATATGGGGAGACATAAGGTCACCCACGCTCGTAGAACCCATTAACATATAACAATCATGCCTAGGATCTTACCGAACCTCTTTCATTAACTCATTTAAAATATTTAGATGAATACCATAAATTGCGGAAGACTTAAAATAAATTATTACATATAAAATCCATAAGGAAATAATATATATCTCGATAAGTATCAATCAACATTCCCAGAGCATCTAAAGACAAGACTTCATAAATATAGTATTATTGATAACTCGGATAAGGAATTCCCTAAGTGAAATAGAATGCTTAAGCTATCACCTTGCCTCCTCAAATTTGCTCACTTGGAACCACACAAGGAAAAAGGGGTGAGATAGATGATCTCAATGAGTAAACAAAAAGGCACATACATTATCACATATTCCTTTGAAAGGAAGCACATAGCTTATACACATAGTTCATAGTTTATAACTCGTGAATCAGGTTGCAATTTAGCAAGGGTTCAATTTGGCAAGTTTGTAGAAATCACACTTATAACACATAGTGAGTGAAGGCTATTGCTCTATCCCTTGAACACATAGAGGAGAGGTGGCCTTGTACCAAATTCCAACTCCTATCACATAGAAAGCGTGAAGCTGATCAGGCCCCACGGCTAGAACTGCCCCTTCTAGCTGAGGTGGATACACTACCCCTATCCATTGGGTTAAGACCATGTGCACAGGTTCTGATGATTACCCGCATCGACACGAGGATTCTGCATAAAGGTGAAAGGTACCATAGCTAGAGCTATTGCTAAACACAATTAACAATATCACATAAGGCAACAATAACATGTATTTCAATAACAATAGTGGTTTAGCTTTCAAACAATGATACAATGATAGTGTAGTTCCAGAAAGAATACAAGTTAGGGCGTAAATCACAAGAATTTCTCATTGGATAACAAAATAGTTTTGGACCAAATGTCCTTTGGCAACCCGAGCTTGTCAAAGAAATCATATAATAATATTTAAAATGGAAAGAACTTGGGTTTCAAAAATCACAAAGGCTCACATAGCATGTCATCACATATTTGTAACATAACAAAATGTTACTTGCACTTGTAACATGAACATAGTATTTACTCACCTTGGGGTTCCTTTGCTCCTAGTACATGTAGTCCCTTTTTGCACTTCTAAAGCTCCTCAAACTCTAACATAATATTTGATTTAATACTTAGTATTTATTTACTCATGATGCTCCTATCCCATAACTACCCATGCACATATAGCATACACATTAGAGTTCACATATAGGTGCACTCATCACTTGCACATAGCACGTTGACTTAAAAGTCTTGCATACTTAGGCCTTATAGACTCTCATGACAACACATTATAATCATATCAATACCTTTTTAAGGTCATCACAATATTATTACCTCAATATCAATTCACTTTAACAATTATCTTAGTTCACTTTACACTTCCATACATGTCATCTTAACAATTAAACTTTCAAGCGTCATGCTTAACTCTTATGATCCCTTTCACTTCATTAACTCATAACCATATGTTAATCATCAAGTCATCATAACATCTAGTTCCAAATTCCTCAATCACATTTGCATTGTAATCACAATACAATGTTAAGATACCTTAAGTATACCTTAAGTATACCATAATGCATTTAAGCTCATCTAGGATCATATCTTCAACTAACACACAATTTTATCATTTATTATACATATACACATGTCAAAAATCCTCAAAACACATCACATAAAATTTATAAACATTGGGATAAAAATGTTTATGTAGGCCGAATGCATCATCAAGGTAAAAACCAAATTCTTCTTCTTTTCATGCTTTCTGTCTATTTTCAGAAATATGTAAAAACATGGTTTGAACCAAGATTTTCCATGTAATCATAACAAAATCATTTTAGAATATAAATTCATAGGAATCAGCCACTATTGGTGTTATTAACATATAAAAATTCAATCTTTTGCGTTATAGTGCACAAAACCATAAGTTTTCTTATTTTTGGTATTTTTCGGTCATTTCAGAAATATGCAAATAGGTTGTTTAAACCATTATTTTTCATTCAATCATAGAAAATATCAGTTTAGAACACATTCCTTCATGAATCGGCAGCCATAGATAGGGTTTATACAAAAAAATTGCAAGTTCAAAGGCTTAGGTGAAAAATCATGAGTTTCCATGCTTTCCGCGCATTTTGTTCATTTAAGCGATAAACAGACACATGATTCAAATCATTATTTTTCATCTAAACAAAACAAATATCATATTAGAATAATTATTCATACAAATCAGCAGCCATATGACCATGCAACAATAAAATTTTCCAACTTCCAAGTTCTAATACGAAAATCATGAATTCCTTTGTTTTTCAAAACTTTTTGGTCATCGCAGAAATATGTAGAAATATTATTTAATTCAATATTTTTTTATCAAAACAAATTAAAAATTAGTTTAGAATACAATCATGCACAAATCCCACAAACCCCCCCCCCCCCTCCTCTTATGATGTTTATGCAATAAAATTGTGATTTTAAGTTATAGAATTCACATTTGGAGAAATCTTACAGAAAGAATCGTATTTTTGGTCGAAAGTAAATTTTCTCTCCTAAAAATTCACTCAAACAGAATTGAATCTATAGAAATTAGTAGTCAAATAGTTCAAAATAATTTTCCCATAATTTATTTCATAGAAATCAGTTTAGAAATCGAAAGAGAATAAAAACTTACGATTACAGTCACGAAATCGCGAAACGGTAAGGTGTTTTCAATATTTCGGTAGAGAGAAATATTTTGAGAGGATTTTCTGCCAAGATAAAGAAAGAATAAGAGAATGGCTACTGGAAACCCTTGTTTGGCTGAAATTTAGAATAAATACTAGGGTTGGAGTGGAATTTCCACTAATACCCTTAATGAAATAAGTTAGGAGGATTTTTGTGTAGTGGGCTTTTGGGTATTTGGGCTTCCCCTTTAAAATTTTTGGCTGAATAGATTTAAAATAAAATGAATATTTTTCTTATTAATTCTGGAACATTTCTCTCAAAAATATTTATTTAAAAATATTTTAAAAATGCCCATAAAATTATTTTATGCTTAAAAATTGTCTTATGCATGGAAATTCATTTTATTTAAAATAAATTCTTTTATGTAAATGCACTTCATGTAAATCATTTATTTCATAATAGCAACATATATTATGCATATTAAAATTAATTTAATATGCCACATACTCACCAATCACTTAGATCACAAATTTTCACACTAACACACACTTAACCTTATTAGTTCTAAATCAAGTAATTTATCACAAAAATTCCTAGGGTGGGTGTGGGTGTTACACTAAGCCAAGATTAGCCTTTAAGGTCTAGCATCCCAGCCTAATCTCTCTAACCTGGCCTTAAGGCAAAACCTGACCAAGCCAACTTCATCTCCCCAAAGGCCAAAAACCTTACTGAGCCTTTCAATCTAAACCTTACTGAGCCTCTAATCTGACTTTTTATGTAGCTAAAATAGACCAAGCTTCCAATTTGGTTTTTTCTAAGGCTAAACCTGACCTAGCCTTCTAAGATGAATCATTCACAATCTTCTCCATAGCCAAACCTGACTTGGCTATCCAATTCAAGATTATATTAATTAAAAAATAAAAAATAAAAAATATATTCTTCTAGTTCTTTTATTTGTTTAATTTTTCTTATAAAAATACTAGTATATTATTAAAAAAATAAATTTACTATTGCAATAAAAAATAAAATACATTGAAATATAAAATTAAAATAAAAATTATATTAATTTTCATTTAAAATTAAAATAAGAAGTATATTAATAAATTATTAATAATAATATAATACAAAATAAAGAAATGTGACATTAATATAAGTTTAATTAAAAGTATTACAAATAAATAAAAAAGTAAAAAAAAAATGACTTAAAATAATGTGGTCCCCTAATATTTAAAGTAAAAAGAGAGAGAGAGAGAGAAAGAGAGAGATGATTTATACGTGTATTGAAATCCTAATCCATGATGCAATATGAATCAGGATTCATGATATAATAATCCTAATTCAACAGCAAAATATGTTTTGAAGCAAGATAAACACACAGGTTAGGAACATAATAAACTCCTTCACCAATTAATTAAACCAATTTTATATTTTTATTTAAATTCTAAATTATTTTAAATATTTGTTTTAATTATCCTAACATATTTTTAGCTTTTAAACTAGTTTTAAAATTTTGTATTAATAAAAATAGTTAGGCATCGTTTAGTTTGCTAGGACTTGCTTCACTTTTTAGGAAGTTAACTTTGTGGGAAGTTATTTCTTAAGAAGTGTAGCTTGTTAAGTGTTTAGTTTACATAATAATCCTTGTAAGTAGATTCATTTTTATTTGGCATATATTAATTTTTTCTATTAGATATCTACCATAAAGGATTATAATACCCTTACAATTAAATGGAAGAAAAAAAGAGTTATGTTTTTCTTTAGTCTTTGATTAATGATATTTTAATAAATTGGATTTATACTCAATTTAAGAAGACCAACTTAACTAGTTCTCGTTAGGTAAATTATTTACTTTACGACAGAGAAAGTTGCACAATCTAATTCCCGGGAAGTTCTTTTTATAGTGCAAACCAAGCTAATATCTACATCTCAAAAGGTGCTACTTCATACTTTTACTTATTTCATACCAAACAATACCTTAATTTATTGAGAAATTTATTTGATTTTATAAGTCAACTTTTGTTGATTTACAAAATCATCTTTCTAGGCTTATAAAGGGGTACATTGAAGGATCATTCGGGGGGACCCTTTTTTTTTAATGTTCTTTTTAACTCGTTGCAACCGTTAAAAAAAATTCTAGAAAAACAAAAAAAAAATTGTAAAAAACCTAGGAAAAAAAATGCCCTGTGAATTCTTCAATCCTGTGAATTGAAGGTAATATAATATGCCATATGAAGGCAATAGAACTTTGATCTATGATGCTATCTGTGAATTGATCAAATCAATATCTCAATAAGCTCAAAGACTATGTTATTGATACGCTAGTTTCAAAATAGGGATTTTGTTAATTGGACAATTGCTATTTTAATTATATTTATTTTAAACAGAAGAAGAACAAAATATTTTAATTATATTTATTTTAAATAGAAGAAGAACAAAATATGTTAATTTGGACTTAGATTTAGAATTAATTTATTTAACTATTCAATTAGTCAATTGGTTATGTAGTTTTTCTTAATCCACTAATTATTGGGTGAGAAAGTGCAAGGAAGGGACAGAAATTTAGGGATGAGTAAACGGGTAGTTTAGTTTAAAATCAAATGGAACCAAAAAATCTAAATAAATTGAACTTTTATTTTATTCAAACTAAACCGAAATCGAATTTTTTATAAAATCAAACTGAAAAAAGTTCCTTTGATTCGGTTTGTTAATTGGTTTGGACTTGTTTTTTTTTTTTTTTTTTTTTTAATTCTAGTAAATTATATATACTAAAAATTGGTTCAAACTAAATTTTTTAATAAAAATTGAACTAATCAGTTTAGTTTAATTTTTCAGTTTTGGTTCAATTTTCTCACCCCTATTGAAATTGGAGTTGCAGAAGTGAAGAATGCAAAAGGACCAAATTTCAGTAGCTAGGGGAGTGCGACTTGGGGCGTGTGGTAGTGCATTAGAATTTATTTATTTATTTATTTTTATTGTTTTTGTTCATTTATATTTATATTTAGGTTTGGTTTATTAGATTAAATTAATTTATTTTATTTTCCTTGTTAGATTTTTAAGTTTTTAATTTGGTTTTATTTTTTTTAAAGGTTGTAAAGATAAAATAGTGGAATCTCTTTTCCCCTCTCATTTTACGTTTTGTTTATCTTAGATTGTTAGATTAATTTTAATTATTAGTTATTTAACCCCTGCCTTGTGCCAATTTATTTAAATAGGTTATCCATTTAATTAGTTTAAAAATTGAAACTTAATAAGTATATTGTATCTATTTAGATAATCTAATTAAAAATTTACTTAATGAGTTTGAAAATTTTATTTAATAATTTAAATTTAAGTAATTTAAAAAGAAAGAGGAAATACAATTTGATGAAAGATATTTAATCTATCATAATCTTTAGTTTATATTGGACCTAAATTACATGAGTAAAAAAGTTAATTAGAATTTTAATAAAATTCTAATTTGAAAAGTTTAACCTTGTTAACCTTTAATTTTAAACTCTCATGATGTGACCGCAACTTGATACTTATTAAGATTAATACAGTATGTTGAGCCAATACAGTGATCCCTCTAGTCAGTTAGTGGGCAGGGATTAAGGCGGTAGTGCCACTTGCGGGGATCGAGAGCATCACCCCTTAAAAGGTAAACGATTTACCATACTCTAAATTTGACCAAACTTTCTTAACTCACCAAAACTGACACTTTTCTTATCCTTATAATACTTTTTGTACTAGATAGTATTTTCCCAAAATTGATTATTTTTTCTTGAAATTGACTCCCAAATCATCCATTAATTAATTTCGAACCAACATCAAAGACTAGTGAATTTTTAGAACCCTAGAACTAATAGCACAAGAAGGCGTGCCATCTACTAGGATGAATAGGAGATCCACTAGTCCTCCGGGCAGCATCGCAAGTCTGCCCAATGGCATCTGCCTTGAAGACCGATGGAGCTATTAGTCCTAGTTGTGGCTAGTCCCCTGCTTTTGCCCCTTCCAATTTTGCCCCTCCAACTTGATTTTCCAGCACTTTCAGCCATGCCCTTTTTTCTCTTTTCACTCCTCCAATTATCAAATACTCCCATCTACATTTGCCTATAAATAGGCATTTATTTTCTTCATTTCTCTTCACCCCATGAGTTTGTGATGATTGCTATACACTTGCTCTTTCTCTCTTTCTAATTATATTCTTTATATTCTCCTTGAATAGCCCCAAATCAATTAATTTATCTTTCATTTTAATTTATTTTGGTTAATCATTTCATATTAATTAATTAATTAATCCACCTAGCCAATTAGGAAATACTCTCCTTGAGTAAATCAACCCATCAACTTAATCTTCCTTGGATTGCTCACATCGAATCCACTCTCCTTGACTATAATTCATGCTTTTTGACTCTAGCAAAATGAAACTTCAGTCTAGAAAAACCCTTCACTCATCATACGCGCCCAAAGAGAAGGTATAACACTTTCTCTTGCTCATACAACCCCAAATAAATCTAATTAATCTTTAAACTCCCTACTTGACTATGGAATGAACTACGTGAATTTTGATCCGATTCAATAAGGTATGTAGGCACGTTTGAAAACTGAAATTTGAGAAATTTAAGAGAAAATATAAATATATAATAATGAAATAAAATTGAAAAATAAACACTAAAAATAAATTGAAATAAAAGCATACCTTTTACAAGTAATTAAGTAATAAACAATCTAAAAGGAATGAAAAATTTATCACACCAAAACAAAAAGTAAAGAGATATATAGCGAAGATTTAATGTAATATATAGTGAAGATTTAATGAACACCTTGACAATGAATTTGCTATAAGCATCAAGGTTGAGAAGAAGTGATTGGCGTAGAAGCAAAATAATATAAGTGACAATTATGGAAATTGGAGGGCTCAATGGGTATAAGTTTGAAAATTGAGCCCCTAATTGTATGAAAAAAGGTGTAGGATTTAGGAAAAGCATAAGAGGAGCTTGATTTGACATGGGAACAAGTGTAATGAAGAGTGTAAGAAGGAAAATAAAAAGTTAAAAACTGAAAATCTAAAAAGACAAGAGTGAGTTAGCAAATTCTGACCTCATAATGGAATTTTATATTTTATTTGGAGAAATTAGATAAATATGAGGATATTAAAAGCAATGAAACTTAAAAATTATGTTGGAGTTAAGTATAGAAAAAACCTAATGGAAATCAATATGTTGAGTGTGTAACCAAGGAATTTCAATTTCTAGATTTTCATAGATTTATCTTAGGAAAATTTGATGGAAGAATAGTTAATTGTGGTCCTAGAACCCTAAAATTAAATTAAAAATACCAATAGGCAATAATAGTTGAGATCAGAGTGAATAAGAGATAGAAAATGGTAAATTAGTAAAATTAAATTAAAAATACCATATGATGATCATCATTCACCTAGATAAGATCTTGGCCATCCAACTTGGTTAAATCTTAGCTATCCATTTTGATTAAATCATAGCCATTAGATTAACTATGATTAAATCATCACCATCTAACATTCCATATATAAGTAAAAATTTGCGAACCCTTAATTTACACCCTTCGGTATGTGTTGGAATCTTAGAAGCACCTAAGCTTGGTGAATAAATGTCTGGAAGTCGAAATTGCCAAATACCACTAAAATAGGAAAATTGGAAAATGGAGCCCCCATAAATGAAAACTATCCTTTTGACCTTCAAATCACTCTTAAATTATCCAGGACTAAATAACGAACACAATGCAATTAGAATCGTGAAAAATGGATGAGAAATGAGCAAGAATGGGCGAAAACAGGCCCGTTGCCGTACAGATCTATATAGCACTGCTAAAAAGACCTCTGCAAAACCCCAAAGCCCTATGCGGCAACTCCTGCAAATTTCACTATTTTGCACAATCCCATATTAGAACTTCAATGTTTTCCTCCTCTAATCTTCTTCTTATATATACGGGACATCTCCACACTTTAAGGTATCAACTTTGGGAGCTTGAAAGCCTTTGCATCAAACAAATCACTCTAGTTCTAAAACTTTTCTTTTCTTTCACTTTGCATTTGCTCCTTGCTTTGTAAAGCTCATTTGGGGTTTCTCCTTAATTCCTATCTAATAAGTCAAAGGCTTTCCACTTGCCTGTTTGAGTAAAGTCAATTGCCTAAGGCTCATATACACCATCTGAGGCTAGTTGCCACCCACCATTTGATGCAAGTCACCGCGCCATCCGAGGCTAGCCACCACCTACCATCCGAGGCAAGCCATCGTGCCATCTAAGGCTAGTTGTTGCCCACCATCTGAGGTAAGTTTCTTTTCCTTTTCTCTTCCTTTTTCTTTATTTCATTCATTGTTTCCCTCCTTGGGATTTGTGTTCTAAGGCTTTTTGCCTAATTCTTGATTTGCTAAGGTAATTAATTAGAATCTGACCTAATTAACTTTACTTGGTAATTAATTAGTTAAATCAATCAACTCAACCCTCTTTTAATCAATTAATCAAAACATGGTAAAATGGCTAGGTTAAACTAACCCCTTTGTAAGAAGGGAAACCTGCATAGGCTCTGATTCCCATTCAAAGGGATACGTAAGCATACTTGATTCAAACATCAAATCTAATTAAAATTAACTAACTTTCCCCCCTCTATCACCTTCTTCACTTGCTTTTATTTTATTTTCCTTTACTCTGTTATTAGGCTTAGTTTAGGGAATGTAAGACTTCCCTATAACCCATAAGGGTTAAAGGAGGTATCCCCTAAGTTTGGGATTTTATTGTAATACTAACTTTCTTTTATTTCGAGCTTTAATTGTGTATTTACTTTATTGTTGAATGGATGAGTTAAATAATCATGCATATTACAAATTGCTCATGCATCTTAAATTGTTCATGGAATATACTTTAAACTGCTCTTATTTTAAATGGCTAAACGTATTTTGTTAAAATAAACCAAAAACCTAGTCCCCAAATCCTTTTTGGTTTCGAGGGTAATAATATTTTCCTTTGGGTAATAATTGGGTCATAGGGGGTTTTTCCTTATATTTTCCCAAATAAAAATAAATTAGGGTGGCGACTCGAAGAAATAATTTTCAAATCTATCAAAGCTTAGATAAGCTTGAGGGCATCTCTATGAGTTCTTTCCCAAATGAGTATTTTGATTCCTTCAGCAGATTGGACTAGTGCTTGGGCGAGGCCTCATAGCTAGTGACTCCATTAGAGATAATTCTTGTAAAAGAAATAACTGGACTACTAATTGGTTTAAAAAGAGTTTAGCCTTTTAATATAATTGCAACTTTCATACATCACTTGCATAGGCTCTTTGTCGTTCAACCTAGTTTTAGGAAAACAATGGATAGTGAGTAGCATTGAGTGGGTAACCTTCCCTAGGTTTATTCTCTGATAGTTAAATCATCCACCCTATGATGAATTCTTTAATCCTTTCATAGGTGTAATGAGCATGCATTTATTATTGGACCCACATAAGGCTTCTTATCTCACATATGGTTAGGTATATTGTTGCTTCAGTGTAACGAGTACCCAAATCGAGCCACACTTACCCTTTCATGTAACGAACATAAATCCTGACCTTATGTTGTATGTACTATAATTAAAACCTTATATCTTTGCATTCTTATGAGATGTTTTCCCTATGCATATCATGCATCCATAATGTATAACAAAACATGCATTCATCTTAAGTCTAGGTTGAACTTTGAACCAAAGAAGGGCTAAACATTCTTATCTCCATTCAAACACCTCCCTTATAAACACTCTCACCTATACCCCATCACCTTATCCAATAACCCTTAAACCATCGCCTTAAACCTTTGACCTAAACACCAGTATCCCTTTACTTTAGCCCTTAACCCAAGCACTTTCACCCCTAAATCCTAGACACTCTTACCTCCATCTGAACACCTTCACTCCTAAACCTTAAACACACTCACTTTTATCCCAATCACCTTTACCCCCACAAACCTTAAACCATCACCTTGACCTTTAATCTTAAATACCTCACCTTAGCCTTTATCCTAAATACCATCACTTTAACCACATACCTTAAACACTTCATTCTAGCCTTACTCTAAACATTGAACACTTAAACCTCACATCTCAAATATAAACTTAAACCTCCTTAAACCTTTGGACCTTAAGCCATAAACCTTGCAACCCTAAACCCCATATCTAACCCTAAAAACCCTGTTACCTAACCATAAGCCTAACCCATAGCCCTTATCCTTATCCAAAAAAAAAAAAAAAAAAAAGACACCTTAGGTTCCCTATACCAAAACCATTATTTTAATCCTACACCTTGTTCAAAATCAAACCCACTAACCCAACACTAGTGGCCCATTACCTTAAAAACTAGCCTATTACCTTTATATTCAATAACTTTAGTCCAACAAGCTATTTTAAACTTAATTCCTTTGGTCTAGTCTACTACCTAAGCCTTTAACATTTGTCCTATCATACACTAAGCCCAAAAATGATTGGTCCATGACATAATAAGGATGCCTTTTCCCTTACGATCTGCATGCCTATACCTTCATCACTTTTTCTATTCCATACTCATCACTTACCTTGTTGCTTTAGTTTGAAAGTACCAATGGCCAAACCGCTTAACATGGCTTCCCTTACTACACTTATGACTAGACTTCTTAAGAAGTAAGAAGAGCATTTCCAAGCTATTCTAGCTACTCAACAAGCCTTATTCAAGGAATAAAGGCAACTCATCATTAAAGAAGTTCGATTTATGATTAACCAAACCATCCTTAACCGGGCAAACCTAAACCCAACCCTGAACCAAACCAACCCTAGCCTTAGTCTGAACTAAGTTAGTCTGAACCAAGCTGAATCATATCTAAACCAAAGTGGGAAATTTTTCTCTCATCCAAACATTAGAATGCTTATGGACAAACTTGAAGCTATAAAGAAAACTATCAAATCCCTAAAGCATAGCAGTGACATAATTGATGTGGATATTTTGACCTTATTCCCTAATGTTAAGCTTCCTTCCAAACTCAAAATGCCTAGACTGGATAGATTTGATGGAACCATATGTCCCAAGACCCATTTGAAGATATATGTGGAAGTAATGAAACCTTCGAGACTTAGTAATAAGCTCCTTGCTCAACTATTCCAATAATCACTAATCAATGCTGTGAGGAGATGGTTCCTTTCACTAGATAAGAGCAAAAAAGGATGTAGAATGATATCTATCATGCTTTTGTCAAGTAGTATCATTACAATTTTGAAATAGATATCACTAGGTATAACTTGGAAACTACTAAGCAGCTTCCAGAGGAGTCTTTCTCGATGTTCCTTACAAGGTGGAGGGGTAAAGCTGCTCAAATGATATACAGACCAATAGAGGAAGAATAAGTGGACATCCTTGTCAAAAACCTACTCTTGACCTATCGAGTCGACTTGTTAACCTAATGCCTACCCACTTTCAAAGCTTTGGTTGTAACTACATCAAAGATTGAAGATTGCATCCAAAGTGCATAAGTCAACCTGAATTCCCCACCACAAACCCTAACAATGATGAAGAACCCGAGCCCAATTCAACCCTACTTTACCTTAGCCTAAGTAGCATGACATGAAAGAGTTCAAGTTCAGCAAATCTGACCTATCTAAGATTGAATTCCAAATCTGAGTTTGAGTCTGAGTCCATATCTCAAAGTCTGAGTCTAAATTTGAGTATGGGTATGTCATCTTATTTTCTTTTTCATGTATTTTTTATCGATCATGTTAGTCTTTTTTTTGTTATCTTGTAATAAAACTTTCCATTATAATAAAACCTCCATATTTTTTTTAATTATTTGGGCACTGATCTTTCTTAGTTTAAACATGGATGAACTTTAAAATAAAAAAGATAAGAAAAGAAAAAGAAGAAAGGAAAAAAAAAGAGAAAGAGAAAAAGAGAAATGGACAGTCAATTTAATCCATTACAGCTAGTACATGTTATAATTGAGGTGCCATCAACAATCGTTTTGCCAGCTCTTAACCAAAGAAGGTCAAGAAATAGACCACTCAATAAATAGTTGAAGCATAAAAAAAAAATTCAATGTAAATATCCATTGCACTTTGGATAATCAAATGATACACCTCAATAGAGGACAATAAGTTCGTCAAATCCAAAATTCAAAGGTTAAAGCCCCTTAAAATGAAGAAAAGTAGCAAATCATAGTGGAATTTTTTCTCCTAAATTTCATTAATCCAAGTTCGCTAAGTTGAAAACCTAAAAGAGCTGCTTAGGCAAAAGTTAGAGCTAAGAAAAAAGAGAAAAAAAAAAAGAGAGAAAAAGAGAAAGAGAGAGAGAGAGAGAGAGAGAGTGAAAGCTCATCCTGGTCATCTTCCTTTGTGTTTAAAGTTGTCAAATTATCTTTAATCAATTTTTCTCATCTTATGTATTCCAAAATTATCCTTTCTCAATAGAGGCTTATTTTCTAAAGTGATATTGTCTTATATGCCCTTCTCTCATATTGGGGGGTATATCTCTTTAGGTCATCATCATCTTTTGTCAATCCATCTCATTGCTTAGCTCAAAGAGCGAAGGCACAATCCCTCACATTACCAATCCATCACATCCACATCTCTTATTAGGAACATGATTCCCAAGTTGTCTTTTCTCACTAGTCCTTTAGCCACTCTTTAGGGAACTTTCTTTTAGCCAATATGTCATATATTTTTAAGCCAATAGAGCGTCACCCCAAATATCTCTTCAATCTCAAAATGGCAAGAAAAGCTGGACTTATTCTTTTCTATGAATCATATAGCAAAATCATACAACCTCCCTGATCCTTTTCAGAATTTTCAACCCATTTTTAAACCATTTCCAAACTTCATAATGTACCATCCTAAGCCGCATTGGCAAAATCATACTATCCTTTCAAGCTTAAGCCTTTTACCACTATTGTAAGCTCAAGTCTTATAGGAATATAACATAATTGGAATCATGAAAAAACGGACGAGAAATGAGCAAGACTGGGTGAAATAGGCAAAAATAGGCCTGTTGCCGCAAAGCCCTATGCAGCAACTCCTATGAATTTCATTGTTTTACGTGATCCCACATTGGAACTTCAGTGTGTTCCTCCTCCAATCTTCTCCTAATATATAAAGGACCTCTTCACACTTTGGGAGCTTGAAAGCCTTTGCATTAGGCAAACCACTCCAGTTTTAAAGCTTTTCCTTTCTTTTGCTTAGCATTTGATCCTTGCTGCGAGTTGAGAAGTTTCTCTTTAATTCCTACCCAACAAGTCAAAGGCTTTTCACTCCTCTATTCAAGGCAAGTCTATTATCCAAGGCTTGTGTTTGATGTTCGAGGCTAGCCACCACCCACCATCGAAGGCAAGGCGCTATGCCATCCGAGGCTAGTCGCCACCCGCCATTCGAGGCAAGCCATTGCGCCATCCAAGGCTAGTCATCACCCACCATTTGAGGTAAGTTCTTTCCCTTTTCTCTTCCTTTTTCTTTATTTCATTCACTATTTCCCTCCTTGGGATTTGTGTTCTAATGTTCCTTGCCTAGTTCTTGATTTGCTAAGCTAGTTAATTAGAATCTGACTTAATTAACTCCATTTGGGAATCAATTGGTTAAATCAATCATCACAACCTTCTTTTAATCAATCAATCAAAATATGATAAAATAGCTAGGTTAAACTAATCCCTTCATAAGAAGGGAGAACTATATGGGCTCTGATTCCCATTCAAAGGGATACATAATATACTTTCAAGCATCGAATCCAATTAAAACTAACCAACTCTCCCTTATCACCTTCTTCACTTGCTTTTATTTTTTTTT
Organism: Reutealis trisperma; assembly: GCA_947687605.1. NCBI lineage: Eukaryota > Viridiplantae > Streptophyta > Magnoliopsida > Malpighiales > Euphorbiaceae > Reutealis > Reutealis trisperma. The sequence continues at coordinate 84,124 of CANTUT010001468.1, forward strand.
TCTTTGTTATTAGGTTTAGTTTGGGGAATATGTGGCTTCCTAAAACCCATAAGGGCTAGAGGAGGTATCCCCTAAGTTTGTGATTTTATTGTAATACTAACTTTCTTATATTTTGAGCTTTAATTGTGTATTTATTTTATTTTTGAATGGATGAGTGAATGATTATGCATATTACAAATTGCTTATGCATTCTAAATTGTTCATGGAATATATTTTAGTTACTCTTATATTAAATGGCTAAACTTATTTTGTTAAGATAAACTGAAAACCTAGTCCCCAAATCCGCTTTGGTTTTGAGGCTAGTAATCTTTTCCTCTAGGTAATAATTGGAGTCATATAGGTTTTTTCCTTATATTTTTCTAAATAAAAATAAATTAAGGTGGCCACTCTAAGAAAGAATTTTCAAATATATCAAAGATAAGCCTGAGGGCTTCTCGTGAGTTCTTTCCCAAATGAGCATTTCGATTCCTTTAGTGGATCAGACCGGTACTTGGGTGAGGCCTCACAAAATTATATTCATTTCATTTTGCTAACTCTACACCAAAAACACCACACCAACCAAAGAAAAACCTCTCCATATTATCATAATCATAGAAACTCACAAATCAAAGCTTCTTATGGTAAGAAATCATGCTCATCTTCTCTTTTCTTTGTTCTAAATATGACTTTAGTGTTATAGTTGCAAAAACTTTCCTTTTTTTCCACATATATGGTTCGGCCACTTTAATGGAATAATAGGGGGAGAATTCTAAATTTTGTTTGAGGGTATATAATGTTATTTTGGATGGAAAAAAAATGGTTTGGAAGTGTCAAAATAAATTATGAAAACTTGGTTCAAGACCTGAAAATTTTGAAGGCATAAACTTAGCTAAAAAGGGAACTTTGTATTCTAATGCTTATTTTTTATGTTTGATTAATCATATAGGTTCTTTATCATGGTAATTTCATATTTCTATGATTAATTTTAAGATTTGGTAATGAATTGTAAGTTTTCCTCAAATTTACCCTAGGTTAGGAAAATTAGGATTTTATGAACTAAAGTGATTCAATTTCAATTAATTGATGGGAATTGATTGTCTAAGAGTTAATTTGATGAATCTAAAATCAATTTGAGATTTGGAGAAGAAATTGATGGTTTTTCCCAAATTCTGTTTATGGACCAATTTAGGGATTTTGAGATTTGAACTTGAATTCATGAAATTTAAAGGGAAATTAAGCTTGGAAATGGTATAATGTAACTTGTGTGATGTTAATGTTGAAATTGAATTCCTAGAAATTATTTTCCCCAAATGTAATGAATTAAACACCACTATGGAATAAAAAAGTATAAGTATGGTGTTATTGACATGCCTCAATTATGAATTGAAATGATAAAACAAGTATAGGGTAAGTTAGATAAAATAATGACAAAGGTTAGCTAAATTATGATAATGACATTACTAGCTACTAATTAATACATAATTGAAATAATATGGTTGTAGAATCTAAAGACAAGGGCAAAGATATTGCTTAAGATCATAAGGAACAATATTTTAAATCAAGATTGAATACTAATAAGAGTAAAGGAGTCCAAGGTGAGTATTTAATAATATAATATGAATGTACCATAATCTATGAACCATTATTGTTCAACCCATTTTCATTAAAATATTTCAATTCCATGTTGAGCATGAATTACCTATTGAATATTGAGCCATTGGATATGATATTTCTTTATGGCATTCAGCCATTGTGAGCCCTTTCACACTGATTTCATAATATAACCATCAATGAGAACTATTCTTGTATTGACATATTTTCCACTAGATTCTCTATTATGAATTTCATATTAACCTTTTTATTGATACCTATTGATAAGTAGAGATACCTTCTAATGTGGGATAATAGATCGGACCTTATGCACTTGGTATAAGCTTGTGGGTAGGGTGAGAGTACCCAACCTTTGCTGGGGCAAAAACCTAGCAATAAAACCTAATCAGTCTTACGTAATGTGATGCATGTGAGTGAGCAAGCTTAGGCCACCTCTTTTTAATTTATATGTGGGAAGCATTCTGCTTACAAAAATTTATTATTTTTGCTAAAGATATTATTTCTATCTTAAATGGAAAATTTATTTATATTGACAATTTTGATTAACGTCGCCTCATTGTCACATTTGAGCTTATCTGGATAATGACCTCTTAATTCATATTATATTATATTATTATATACTCACTTAGCTTGTCTCCTTATAATTGTTTAAATTTTTTAGGTTAAGGTGACATGCTAGCAAGGTAAATTCCAAGCTGTATTTTTTCGCTTGGGAATTGCTCTGCTAGTTTTGGTGTTTTTGAATTTTTGGTTATGTTACTCTGAAGGCTATTATTTTAGAGCTCCATGGTTGAAGGCTTAGTAGTAATATGTTATCAAACTTATAAGTATTATAAACTGAATTATAATAATTATTATATATTGTAGTAAGTAATGGATGCATGGATGATTTACAATATATGAAATGGGAAATTAAAAGTAACAAATATGAAAATGGCATTAATGGACATTTGATAACATGTAAAATGATAAAGTAACAATTGAAAATGGAAAAGAGTAATCGAGTTTCGATTTTGGGATAAGATAAAACATGGTAAATGATAAGTAATAATAAGTTCAATGAGGTTCTATGGATTTAGGTAATCTCATGTCTCCCTATACCCTAGGACCATCACGGCCTAAAGTTTGGGTCATGACAAAGTTGATATCAGAGCTAAAGATTTAGGTCTTTTTTAGACTTATGAACTATACAAATTTTATGTTAAACTATAAAGCATAGGATGTCTTGTCATTATTGGATTGTATTATTAAGATAGATCTGCATTAACATTATATGTTAGGTTATCATTTCTTTTATGTGATTTATGTAGGTATTATTGTTATATCATATGATATGATATTATATGATTATAATGTGTAGACACCACAAATATGTAAACCCTGTTAGGGAGAGGGAAGTGTTGGATGCTACCTCAGTTGCTCTGCCAAAACCATAAGAGACTAATTTGGAAGAGGATCCTAACCCAGTTTGGGTAGTAAGAATAAGGGCATAGTATGAAGAGTCTATGAGGGAGCTTCACATATTACAAGAGGAAGTACGGAGGTTAAGAAGACTGGGCTATGAATAGGTAGATTTTGATCAAATTTTAGGTGTAGTACATGTCACATATGTAAATATAGTAAACAATCTAAATTGGGAAATAATTGATAAAATGCTATAGTCCTTTTGTATCTATATTATATATGACTATTATATGAAAGTTTGAATTCTTTATTGTGAATTTTATATTAGCGATTGTGATATGCATACTGTCAAATGGTAACCTGGCACATGATTTTTTTTGTTGGATGTTCACTATTCGTCGAGCTAAAATTTGCCTAATGAATGTCAAGGTTAGGACTCCTTGATCAAGGTTGCAATTGCCTTATCTCGCCCTAGGTCATGATCATGATTGAGCTCATAAAGAAAACTATATCTCAAGGTCCAATTTGATGCTTTGTTCTTTTATTTAGTCTTAGACATGACCATTTGGGTCGCAGTTGCGAATCTTATATAACGCCCGCAATTTAGGGGTCTATTTCATGATTTAAGGGACTTTGAATCTTTTGAATTTACAATCTTTCTAATGAATTTTATCTATAAAATAAACACTTAATAACTATGTTAGATAACTTTAATTTGATTTATCAAGATCAAAATAGAGATTGACTAAATTTTGACATAACTTAAGTCAACAACTAATATGTATAATATTGTGTTATATGAAATTTTTACATGTGACAATGGTTTAATTTATGACTTATATGAATTGTTAAATGATATATGTGGTTAATGCCATAAAATGAAAACTGATGCTTAGTAATAATCAGTGTGACTATGAAATGAATCAAATATATTTTTATATATTGAGAAGTATACAATATGAACTAAATGAACAATACTATTAAATTTGTGGCTTAGATGCTACCTTATAGACTAGAACAATAAAAAAGGCAAGGATCTTAGGAAGTTGAGACCATTGCTCCAGATGCAATATCTAATGTTGCATCTATTTAGGATAATGATAGAGAATCATCCCAATAAAGAGATGTGAAAGCATTAATACAAGAGAATCAAGAATTAAGGCGACAACTTATAGAGTTAAGATGAAGGCAAGAGATGCCACCGGCACCATCCCCATTTATGATACCGCCTATTCCTAAAGCCCTTCTCTCCCACCGAGAGCCTCATGCCGTGTGAGAAGAAGGATGTTACTTGAGGAGGGAGTTATAGTGAATGAATTCAAAAAGATGAAACCCATGAGCTTAAGGGAGAAGAAGGGGAGGACACCTAAGAATTTCTAGATGAACTAGATAAGATAGCACAGAGACTACTGTGCTATGATGAAAAGATAATTGCATTAGTGGGTCTATAGCTTAAAAAGGATGTATAGGATAGGTTTTAGAGAGATATTGAGGACCAATTGTAAGGAGATGATCCTTCCACATAGGCTGAATTTAAACAAAAGCTTATGGATGAATTCTTAACTGAAGGAGAAAAGCAAAATCATGCTCTTCAATTTGAGTAATTAAAGCAAAAGCCTAGGATGTCCATATCTAAGTATGCTTGAGAATTTAAGCACTTAAGTAAGTATACTAATCATATTATGCCTACAGAAGCAAGTAGGGTCAATAAGTTTCAACGAGGATTAATCGCTCCACTCTAAATTATTTTGATAGCGAACGTTTCCCCATTATGGCCAAATTAATTAATAAAGATAAGCTTATAGAGGCACAACATAGGTCCAAAAAAGTTGAACGAGCAGAGGGAGCATAAACATAAGAGTAAAAGTAAAGGGCAAAGTAGCCAACAACGGGGAAGTCCTACCCAAAGTAAGGGTCTAGAGCAGACTTTTACTATAACTGCCCTATACTAGTCACGAGTAGGTGGACAAAGTCAAGTCCAAGCTAGTAATATTTCAGTAGCTTTAGCCTCGAGAGACGTAAATACTTATCAAACCAAATAACAAAGTCAAACTATACCTACTTGTACTTCATATGGATGATAGCATTGAGAAGCATATCGAAGAGCTATAAGAGCATGCTTACGATGTGGTCAAATGGGACATTTTATCAATAATTGTACAATGACAGTTAATCAAAAGATAAGTACATAAGTTTTACAGCTTACTGTATAAATGAATGGATTGAAAATTATAGACATGGAGGACAAGGCCAAGGTACAGGGCAATCCTCAGACAATGTCTAAACTATGGAAGGTAGATGTAAAGGGAAGGTGTGTGCTCTTAAGCAGCAAAAAGCTTGTACTTCCAACAATATTGTTACATGTACTGTTCTTATTTAGTCTATCAATGCTTGATGTTTGTTTGATTCTGGTGCAACACTTTCATTTTTTTTACCATACTTTGCTATGAAATTAAGTAAAGGTAAAGAAGTGATGCATACATCTTTAATAATAACCATATCCCTAGGAGAAACTATGGTAGTAGAACAAGTGTATAAAGACTGTATTGTAGAAATTGAAAATAGAAAATTCCTTATAAACGTGATTGAATTAGAAGTTTTAGAATTTGATGTTATAATAGGAATGGATTGGTTGTCTATGCATGATGCCAATATAGATTATAGAAGAAAAATAATTGATTTTAAAAAGGAGAATGGATCAGAATTCAGATTTTAGGGTGATAGAAGTAACCTTCCTATAAATTTCATTTTAGCTACTAAAGTAAAAAGGTTGTTAAGAAAGGGTTGCCAAACATATTTGGCGTATGTAGTGGATACTGAGAAAGTAGATAATATTGCCAAAAAGACACCCATAGTCGATGAATTTTCTGATGTTTCCCTTAAGGATCTATCGAGAATGCCGTCGGATAGGGAAATTGAGTTTACAATTGAGCTCCTACCTAAAACTCAACTGCTATTAATACCACCTTATTGAATGGCACCTTCTAATTTGAAAGAATTGAAAGTTCAATTACAATATTTACCTAATAAGGTTTTATAAGACTGAGTAGTTCCCCGTGGGGTGCTCTAGTTTTGTTCATCCAAAAAAAAAGATGAGTCCCTAAGGTTATGTATTGATTATAGGTAGTTGAATAAAATGACTATGAAGAATAAGTATCCTCTATTAAAGATTGATGATTTATTCGTCTAGTTGTAAGAAGCTAATTATTTCTCAAAAAATAGACTTGCAATCAGGTTATCATCAACTTAAAATCCGATGAAAGGATATTTGTGAGACTACTTTTAAAATAAGGTATGGGTAATTCAAATTTATAGTATTGCCTTTTCATTTAACCAATGCACCATTACTATTCATACACTTAATGAATTGAGTGTTCAAACCATTCTTGGATAAATTTGTGATTAAGTTTATTAATAATATTTTAATCTATTTGAGAAGTAAGGGGGACCATGAGAAACATTTGAGAATGGTGTTACAAACTCTGAGAGAACATAAACTCTATGCTAGATTGTCTAAATGTGATTTTAGATGGAGCAAATCTTCTTTTTGAGTCATGTAGTGAGCAAGGAAGGAATTAGACCTTAAAAAAGTAGAAGTGGTAACGAATTAGCCCCAACCTATAACTGGTACTGAATTGATGAGTTTCTTAGGTATGGTGGGTTACTACTGTTGATTTATAAAGGATTTTTTTAGAATAGAAGTGCTACTAACAAGGCTTACAAAGAAGCAAGTTAAGTATAAATGGGATGAAACTTGTAAGGAGAGTTTCTAAAAACTCAAAGATTGATTGATTTTAGCTCTTATGTTGGCATTACCAAAAGGGAATGAAGGTTTTTACACATACTATGATGCCTCTAGAATTGGCTTAGGATGTATACTAATGTAGAATGGGTGTAATACCCAAGGTTTCCCTAACCTATTAGAGTTAGCGATGGAGACACCATAATGTTCATGTACTATACCATTCAAAGCCATTCAAAGCCTTTTTAGCATATTAAGAATTACAAGAATACCATAAGAAATCATTTTAATGAATAATGTGACAATGAGTGAAGAATGTAATCAATTTTGATAAGCACTTTTATGATAAAATGAAAGTCAAACAGAGTTTGACTTAATGTGACCTATGTTAATAATTTATTTGAAATGTGAATCTAAAGTGATAGTGAATGGGCATTAGGATCTCCTAAGTTATTAGGGGATAATGATAGTGTCATGAGAAATTGACTTCAATCAAAGTTACAATGGTACACTAGAAGTCAAACTTAGCTTGACCTAGTAAGCCTATATGAATTACATACTTGAATAATGCTAATAAAGAGCTAGAAAATGTGCACTATAGAGTGAATAAGATTTATCTAGCAATGTCTAAAGTGTGTAGTGATATTAGAAGGTAGTAATAGGTATATTAAAGTGAAAGAAATGAAATGAAAAATGCATTAAATTACTAAGTTTGAAATGTGCATATATGGATTCATTAATGGGCTTTTGGACTCTAAAGCCTAAGCCCATTGGATGGCTAGCCCACAAGGCCCAAGAATAGATGAGCATACACTTAACTAGAGTTAAAAATAGATAACCATAGTTAAATTGGTGTAGGATGAGCTAGCCACAAAATTTGACTAAGAAGCCACCATTTTTTATAATGTCAATTCCTTTCCCAACTTGAATTCTCACTTCATCCACACTAAAGTCCACATTCATTTTTGCTCTTTCCAAACCATATGATGAGCATCATCAACCTAAAGGAGATCCTAGTCATTCATTTGATTAAATCATAGCCATCCATTATGATTAAGTTATAGCCATTGGATTAGAGATGATTGAATCCTCACCATTCAACTTTAATACATAACCAATAAGATGTGCAAATTTCCACCATTTTTGCAAAACCTAATAGAAAACTTAAGTCCTAAAGGTAGAACATCCTCTAAATTTTGGATCCCTATCATAGAAACAAAAACCAAGGCTTTCCAAGGTGAGGAATTACACTCATCTCTTCATTTATGTGTTCTATGCATGACTTTGCTATTATAGTTGCAAAAACTTACCATTTCTTTCATATATGTGAATTGGTCAATGGGGATTAAAACTAGAAAATGTTTACTTGGTATGTTAGTTGATGAGATATGAAATTTGGGCTTGAGAACTAAGGGTTTAGCATGAGAAAATAAACAAGGAAAGTATGAAACACATCTAAGTGCATTAGGAAGCATGTTCGTCCACTTTAATGAAATTATTAAGGAAGTGTTCTAAATTCTATTTAAAGGTATCTAAGGTTGTTTTAGGTGGAGAAATATGGTTTATAAGTGTTAAAATGAATTAGGGAAGCTTGATTCAAGACTTGAAAGTCTTAGTATCATAAATTTAGTCTAAAAGGGAACTTGATGTTCTAATGCTAGATATTGACAATTGAATGATCACATAGGTTTTATGTTATGCTAATTTCATAATTCCATGGTCAATTTAAAGATTGGATGTAGAATTAATCTTTTTTCCCAAATTCTAAGGTTTACAAAAAAATTGGGGATTTTGAGAATTGAACTTGAATTCATGAAATTGAAGGGGAATTAACGTTAAGAATGGTGTAACATAAATTGTATAATGTTAATTTCAAAATTCAATTGATGGAAATGATTTTTCCCAAATTTAATGAACTAAATTTATGTATGGAATTGAAAGGTAGAAGTATAATTAATTCCATTGAATATTGAAAATTGTTTAAATTGATCCTAATTGAGTAATATGAAACTAATATGTGAAATTGGGAGGAAAGGAATTATCTTTCCTTAAAGTGAATACTTTTAGCTATTTGGAAAATAATTAAGGAAAGTGTCAAAATTAGTAATAAGTTAGTATTACAATGAACAAAATGAAAGTGTTAACAAGTTAAGCTAAATTTAAGCTAATGACATAACAAAGAAGTGACTAATGTGTAATTGAAATGCAAATGTGTATAATCTAAAGACAAGGATAAGGATATTGTTCAAGAGTGTGAGGAGTACTACTAGCATCAAAGTTAAACATAAATAAGAGCAAAAGAGTCCAAGGTGAGTACTTAATAATATAATATGACATGTGCCATATTCTTTGAACCTTTATTACTCAAACCATTATTGTTGAAATATTCCAATTCCATGATGAGCATAAATTGACTATCGATTATTGAGCCATTTGATATGATACTTCTTGATGGCATTTGACTATTGTGAATCTTTGATGTTGAATTCATAATGTGATCATTGAAGTCCTTATTATGAACCTTATATGAACCTTTCTATTGATGCTAATGGATAAGCAGAAATACCCTTCTGATGTGGGGTAATACATCAAACTTTTTGCACTTGGTATAAACCCGTAAGTAGGGCAAGAGTACCTAACCTCTGTTGGGGGGAACGCCTAACTGTAAGACTTGATCAGTCTTGCGTAATGTAATAGATGCAAGTGAGCAAGGCTTGGGCCACCAATCTTTAATTTATATGTGTGGGAAGTATTCTGCTTCCAAAAGAAATTACTATTTCTGCTAAAAGATGTTTCTATTTTAAATGAGAAATTGATCTATAAAGACAATTTTGATTAACATTGTTCCATTGTCACAACCAACCCATCTGATGTGAATCCTTATACTCACCCTATATTGTATTATTCTGTAGTCATTGAGTTTTGTCTCATTCCATAGTTATTTAAATTTTTCCAATAAGATTGATGAGTCAGCAAGGTAAATTCCAAGCCTAATTCTTCCACTTGGAAGTTGCTCTGCTAAATTCAAGTGTTATGAATCTTGGTTATATAATTAAAAAGACACTTGTTTTAGAGCTCCATGTTTACTGAAGGGTTAGTACTAAAATATTATTGAGAAAATGTTATTAAGTTCATATGTATTGTAAACTATATTGTAATTAATATTATCAAAATGTATTAAATAATGAATATTTTGAAAATGACATGAAATATAAATTTAGAAACCATATGAGTTGAGTATGCAAGTAGTATCAGTAAGTATTTGGTAATATGTATAATGATAAACTAGAAATGGGCAATAAGGAAAGGTACTCATGTTCCGATCTTGGGATAAGGTTTAACATGGTAAATGATAAACAATAATTTAAAAAGGGTTCTACAGGTTTATATGACTTTATATCTCCCTATGCTCTAGGACCGTCATGGCTTAATAAGTGGGTTGTGATAATGGAAAAGTCATTGCTTATGCATCTAGGCAACTAAAGTGATAGGAAGTGAACTACCCCACTCATGATTTAGAAATGGCAATAGTTGTCTTTACCTTAAAGTTATGGAGACATTATTTATATGGGGAGAAATGTGAGATTTATACGGATCATAAAAGTCTTCAATATGTCTTAAAGCAAAGAGATCTGAATGTAAGGCAGCGAAAGTAGGTAGAATTAAAAGATTATGACTGCTAAATACTTTACGATCCTGGTAAAGCCAATATTGTAGTCGATGCCTAGAGCAAAAAGTCAATGGTTAGTGTCACATCCCAATTTTGGAATGGACATCCTAGGGTTTAGGTAGCCATAAGGGCACCAAAAACTCATAGAATCATTATTTCCTATCAAATTCAATATGGTATCATGCACAACCATTAAATATTTACAAATGTTACAAGCCATCCTCAATACTCCAAGATCAAAACCTGCTTGTCATTTTTCATAACAATTATCAATAATAGTTATTTATGGATTAATTCATATATATTCCTTATTGTTACATTAAAGTTTATTCTCATACATATCAAATTATACTTATAGTCAACCTTATAATCTAAATTTATAGACATGCTCGTACTTGAACTATACCTTCAACATTAAAACTTATATTATCATTAATGTTCTTTGTATTTTTTTCATTATTACTTATCTTACACAACTTATCACATACATTAAGTAAAATATGTTATTTACACACATGGAGCTTTAGGACTTTGTAAATATATACACATATGTACATAACAAAAGTAAGATTTTTACTTTGTTGCATTGATCTCAAGTGAAGAAGGATACTTGAGACCCCTTTGCTACCTTACTGCATTCCTAGAAAAAAAAAAAAAAAAGAGAATGGGGGTGAGACTAGCTCAGTAAGTAAAAACTATACTACCATAAATTGTGTGGCTCAATATTCAACTTTCGTTTGAAGGCACTTTGCTGACTTATATATATATTAATTTCATAGGGGTAAAGTTTGGTAGTGAAAGATATATAGTACATTGGAAATTTAAAATCAAATCAAGTCTTGAAAGCACTTATAATCATAGTTCTAATAGCAAACAAATATATACCCTTTTCAAAATAATTTTCAAATAATAAATAGTACTTCTTAAAATGGAAATCGTATAACACATAATTCATATCACTTTGAAAATATTTGTTCAATATAAATAACTAGTAATACACTTCAAATACAAATCCAAAAAACTTATATTATGGTTTAAATATGAATGTAATTAACAATACTTACGATCTTGTATTAAATAGCATATAATGTATGTCATTCTTGAAAACAAATATTAAATAGCAAATAGTTTGCAATACTTAAAAACTTATTTTAATTAACAAATAACTTATTTTACTTTAAATACCTTTATTCAAATATAAATAGCTTGTAATATGGTTCAAATCTTTCTTCAAATAATAAATGTCTTGAAATATAATTTCAATACAAATATAATTAATAAATACATTTCAAGACATCTTTTGAACAACAAATATTTCATATTATCTTTAAATTATGTTTCCAATAGATGAGAGCATATTTTATTCTTGCTTTTTCATCAACACTACAGTAGTGACAACTCTTTTATAGAGCATTTGTCACACATCTTCTTTTAAAACTTAAGTATAACATACAATATAATATTATATCTTTAGCAAAAATCTAGTCTATAATAGATGAATGTGGATTTGATCTTCGCATTTCATTGAAACAACAATAATGGCAAAGGCTCTTTTTGTAGAGCAATATCATACTTCTTTTGCCAGGCAAGCCAGGCCAAGCAGCTAGGATAATGCCTTATTCCAGCCAGAGTCGATACAGTGTACATTGTCCGTTGTTCATCACATTAGATAAGGGGATTTCTTCTTGAAAACTCAAAATTCAAATAAAAGTAATTTATAGAACATATAATATAAAGTACTATAATAGCTTTTAAGTTCCCATATAATGGATTGCAATGAATAAACAATTTTCATATAAGAAATTATAATTGTTCATATAAAGAACGTCAATGGTTCATAAATAAGAAATTTCAATGTATGCATATTGAGTTTAATTAAATTTAAGAACTTATAAATAGGTTCAATCAAATCATATAAGATCAATAATATAACTTGTAATCAATATCAATGAACACATGTAAATTTCCAAATAATATATATAAGATTTTTTGACAAACGCTTTTAGAACTCATAAAATCATAATGAACATATAGTAAGTTTCAATAAATGCAGAGGAGCTTGACATTTAAACTTTTAACTAAATAGACACAATAATATTTAAATAAGTATTTTGGAATGGCTCATTAATCAAATGAAATAATTATCGATTTTGGACACATGGAAATTTTCATGGTGGAAGGTTTAACAATAAATACGGTTTTCGATTTCAGATTCACAATAGATAATAGGATAGTAATTACTCACTTTTGATAAAAATGCACTCTAAACTTTAGTTTCCTCTTCCCTTGTAGTAGATAAAATAGGTGGTCATATTTACTCTGAGTTTCCTTCTCTTGACTTACTTCTAGGTACTACAAATAGTAAACACATACAAACAATTTAATTAATTAACTACCATAATTCGTCATAAAATCTAATCCTTATAAATTGAAATTTCATATATTTTACTTGAAATTAATTTAGCATATATATAATTATAAAACTTACACAATTAGATTAAATCTTAATTGATTACCAGTTTAACTTCATTTTCCTCTTCTACACCTAATCAATGGACACTTATGAGCATATTGGTGCTAAACAATCACATTAAAATACTAAATTCTTACTTTCTTTCTAACTCACTTTGACTATCTTTCCTTAATTCACCTCAAGGTGCTACAATTAAATAATTATTTATTAATAATTTAATTACTTCAACGCTCACTTATTAACTTGTATCTAGTTCTAATTTCCACAATTTTTCGGTCAACTTAATAACTAGTTCACACTCTTCACCTTTGATTTTTATTCATATCAATTTAAGATATTGATTACAGTTTAATTCCTTTTTAATTTCAATATTACTTTTCGACTATCCAATCAGAATTTTTTTATTCTAATCAGAATTTTAAGATATTGATTACAGTTCAATATTTATTTCCTTTTATTTATAGTATAGACATTACTCTGGTTAATCAACAAATTTAATATTTAACAAATTCAATATATTTTATTTATACACTAATTCATCAATTTATTTAGTGGGATTCAAATTTAATTTATTTCCACTTCAATTAAATCAGAGTCTTGAATTATGTAGTCTTTCCTCAAAATTCATTATCAATCCAAACCTATTGTCATTCTCAAATTCAATTTATGTTCATAATTCCTTTAATCAATCACGTATATATCTAATTAAATCTAACCCCAAACTCATTTAAACCAAGAATCAAAATTATATATCTTTTTTTTTATTTTTTATTTTTTATTTTTTATTTTTTATCTTCCATACTCAACCCAAGCTACCAAGCTTCATCTAACAATTCAAAATCCATCAATTACCCACACTCTACTTCAATTGTATCCAAGTTAGAACCATTAATGTGAATAAAGGAGTTTTTAGATATTTCCTTTCAATTTCCCTAAGATACCGAAGCTATACCTAAGCAAGATTACATGTAACTTAATTAATTCTACACATATATTATTATAAACAAACTTAAGTACTCAAATTCTGAAAATTTACCCTAATTTCTCATCTCTTTCCTTGAATTTCAATCTCAACCATAGCTATCTCTCTCTCACTCTTCCTTTCTCTGTAGAGATGACAATTTGACTTGTATCCGCGGGACCCAATATGACCCGACCTGATCCAGGCAGAGAATTCAAACATTGACCGAGTAACAAGTCAAGTAATGGGTATACTTGAACAATTCTTTATCAGGTACAGGGCAGAGTCGAGATTTAGATACCCCGACCCGTAACCCACACCGAATGTGAATTATATATATATATATATATATATATATATATATATATATATATATATATATATATATATATATATATATATATATATATATATATATATATATATATACACACACACACACAATAATTATTAATTATGAAAAGAAAAATTAAAGTATTATATAAATGCTAGGGCTACATTTGACGTTGACAAAATGCCATGATAGGTAGCAAAATTACAAGAATGCCACATTTATATATACATTCTCAATTATAGGTTTTCTAGTTAACCTCTTCTCCACTTTTCTAATCAAGTGTGTAGCAGGTAGATCTTTTAGAGACTGAAGGTAACCCACGACAAATGTTACTTTTTTTTTTTGTTCTTCTTTTGATAGTAGCCATTAAAGAAATGTTGATTAAACTAATTTAGAGGAGATTTAGCTTTCTAATTTTTAATGGTTAAACAATTTGTGGGTTTTTGATCTATTAGTGGGCATGTGCTTTCTACCTATATTTTAATATTTATTTTCTTCTAATTATTTTCATTAAAGGTAAACCATGACAAACATTATTTACTAATTGTTTATTTTTTGGATTTGCTGAACTATTTTTTTTATTTACTAATTTTGTTTGCTTAAAATCCTAATTTAAGGCTAAATCTTTTTTGTTGTTAATTCTTATTGGTTCTATTTTTCATTTCAATACTTTTTGGAGGAGGAAGTATTGCCTAGAACATCAGATTTTGATATTTTACTTTGGTGGAAGTTGAGTGGAGTAAAGTATCCTACTTTGCAAGCTATATCTAGAGATATATTGGCTATCCTTGTGTCTACCATTGCTAGTGAATTAGCCTTTAGCACTAATGGGAGATTGGTTAGTCCTCATCGTAGTAGGCTACATCCTAATACCTTAGAAGCCTTAATGTGTGCACAAAGTTAGTTGTGGGCTACTAAATGTAAATATAAATTTGAAAACCTTGATTTTATATTTATATTTATTTCTCTTTTCAAATCTGTCTTTTTTGTCTTTACAATTGCTTTATGGTGTTTTAGATGGAATTCCAAATAATTCAGATGGTTATGCAAAAATTTATGATGATATGGATGATGATGATGGAGGTATCATATGCTTAGTCTAATATTTGTCATACACTTGTAATTAAATTTAAAAACCTGCAAATTTTTTCTTTCTAAGTTGATAAACTATAACTGAATTTATTACCTCTTTTTTTATTTTCAATTTAAACTTCTGAGTATATTTGCTAACTTGTGTTACTGAGTTATGCAGATCAACCAACTGTTACTAATAATTAGGCAACACAAGTTAATTTTGGTAATGTTTTTGCTTGATGATGATGCATGCATATAACTATAATTGTTTCATTATTAGCTTGTAGTTGAAATTGTGATTTAACTTAACTAATTTGTGTTCTTGGTTATATAGGTCAATACTAAAATTTTTGATAGATATCATGAAAGCACTTTTTGTGTTACTGAGAGCTATGCAAATCTATCATTGATTATGATAATTAAAGAATACAAGTTAATTTTGGTGAATTTTGCTTAATGATGATATAGGTATTAATATAATTGTTTTAGCAATACTTGATAACTTGTGTTATTAAGACCTACCAATCAATCGACCTTTGTTAGTAATTAGTAATTGGGCAAAAAATTAATTTTTGTAGTGCTTTTGTTGGATAATGTTATAGATTATAAATATAATTAGCATTCTTGCTAACTTGTGTTGTTGAGTTATGCAGATTGATTAATAATTATTACAAGTTAGTTTTTGTAGTGCTTTCTTGCCTGATGATACATCAGGTATAGAAATATAATATTTCAAAACTTGTTAGTTTGAAGTTGTATTTCTGATTTAACTTGACTAATTTGCATTCTTTTTTTTTTTTTTTTGAAATCAAACTAATTTGTGTTTTAGTTATAAATGTGAGCTCTCTAATTACATTATTGACATACTATTGTGAAGTATTCTTTTTGTGGATATAGAAGCATTACACATGTCTTTGGAAGCTTTTTTTTTTTTGTATATGAATATGTCTAGGCATTTGTATATGACATAATTATATACATTAGTTGACTTTATATCACTAGAAGTAAAAGTTCAAGCAAGTCAGAGAAAGCTCTAGTATGCAATATTATGACGAGGCGAGTATGGGTAGAAAGACTTTTAACCCAATCGGATATGAAGCGAGTTCAGGGAAAAATATTAAAGTAGTGGGGCGAGGACGAGTATAGCAAAACTCTCCCCCAACCAACCCCATTGCCATTCCTATTTCTTTGTTCTTTCTTTTCTTTCTTACCAAATAAAATGATTTAGTGACTTTTGAACCTTTTTGCTCTTTGATTTTTACTGTTAGCCGACAGTTTCCTCTCTCAACTCTCTCTTATGTCTACTGTCATGTTTTGAAATGAAGTTAAAAGGTAACAGGATATGGCATATATATATATATATATATATATATATATAGACACACACAGAGACAAACTAGTTCTTAACACATTTCTTTGTATGAAATATTAATGGAAAACACTTGTCACTTCTTAAATACTTAAGATGGTTTCACTTAAGCCATATTCGGCCGCATCAAATTTATTATTATTATTATTATTAACTTCCTAAGTAGCCACTAACTCACTTAATTATTTTTCAATCCCTCTTTGTTTTCTCTTTTTTCTTTTTGTACTTTTAATCTTCATTTTAATCCTATTTTATATATTCTATCCATTTCAAAAACCCCAATGAATATTAATTATTTTCCAAAAATCTCATCCTTAAATATATTATTTTTATTATTTTCTTAAAATTATCTTAATTTTAGACAATTCAATTCCACTAGGGTTTCGATCAACTAGATTATTACAGGTAGCCTGTCGGATATCGCAACATGAAAGAGACCGATAGTCAAGGAGTTAAAAGAGATGTTTTACAAAGGTCTACGATTGTAAGTGAATGACTCACAGGTGCCAATGACTTACTTCTAAGTAAGGCCAAAACTCATTGATGAGATAAAGATGCTACAAAATCAAGATCCCCAGTTAATGAAAATTTTCGAGGATGTGAAAAGGGACAAGCTCCATAGTAGAAAATGATGTTCTAAAATGTGGAGATTGATTATATGTTTCAAACATAGAAGGATTAAAAGAAAGGATTCTAAAAGAAGCACATCAGACCTTATATAGTGTACATCCAAGTGCTACCAAAATGTATCATTACATAAAAAGTGCTTACTAATGGCCTATAATGGAGAAAGATGTGGCAAATTTTGTAGCTTTGTGTCTCACTTGTTAACAAGTGAAATTTGAGCACCAAAGACCCTATTAATTACTTCAAGAGATAAGACTACTGGAATGGAAGTGGGAAATGCATCACTATGGACTTCATGGTAGGATTGCCCAAGACTGCGAAAGGATATGATGCAATATGGGTCATAGGGGATTGATTAACAAAATTAGAGCACTTCATTAAAGTAAAGACTATACATTCGGCAGCACAATATGCCTAAATATATGTTGATGAAATTGTGTGACCACATAAAGTACAACTTTCCATTATTTCAGATAGAAGAACTTAGTTCATATTGAGATTCTGGCAAAAATTGCAAGAAGTGTTAGGTACACAGCTTAATTTCAGCATGGCCTTTCATCTACAAACAGATGGAAAGTCTGAGAGGATGATAGAAACATTGGAGGATATGCTCCAAATGTTTGTTATAGATTTCAGAGGAAGCTAGCACATACATCTTTTGCTTATTGAATTTGCATATAACAGTAGCTATCATTCCTCTATAGGAATGGCACCTTATGAAGCACTATATGGCACAAAATGCCAATCTTCAATTTATTGGACTGAAGTGGGAGAAAAGTATCTTAAAGCACTGGAAATTATTAAAGAAGCTATTAAAAAAGTAAAGATTATTCAAGAAAGACTAAAGACCACATTTAGTTGCTAGAAAATTTATGCCGACCCAAAGAGGAAGGATGTTCAATTCATGGTAGGTGACAATGTCTTTTTGAAAGTTTCTCCCATGAAAGGGGTAATGAGATTTGGCAAAAAAGGGAAAATATCCTATAATACTCATGGGTTCTATAGCTCATCTTAGTCATTAATGATGCTATAGGGTAACATTTTCAAATGTTAATATAGTATAGAAATGAAATGGAATCAGGTAGGAATCTTATGATGCAATTTGAATTATTTGTCTAATTTATGATATTATCATGACTACTTGTGCTCTAGTGAATTGAATAAAGTTTATATGATAAATGAGATCCTTAAAGAAGTTAGAGAATGCAAATTAGAAAGTCAAAGTGAAAAGAAAGAAAGGAAGTTAAAAGAAAAAACTTCTAAGTATGAAATGTGCAATGGGCTTGCTAATGGGCTTTTGAGCATCAAAAGCCTAAGCCCAATAGGGGTGGCAAGCCCATAGGCCCATAAATGAATAAACATAAAAGTTTCTAAGTTGGAATAGTTAGCCAAGACAAAACAAATTGCATGTTGGAGAGCAGCCACCAAATTTGACTTAATAGCTATCAAATTTGAGTAAGTCTAACCCTTAAACAATTTGAATTCTCATCTTTCCTAGATAAATGTCTAGATACATTTTTAGTATTTTCACACCATATAATGAACATCACCAACTTAGAGAAAATACTAGCCATCCAATTTGATTAGATCATAGCCATCTATTATGATTAAATCTTAGCCCTTGGATTTCGTATGATCAAATCCTTATAACTCAACATTTCATATATAAAAGAAAAATTATGTACATGTACATCATTTGCCAACCTTTACACCAAAATTTTAATCCAACAAAAGAAAACTCTCTCCATACTAACATCAATAAATAACCTCAGAAAAATCAAAGTTACCTAAGGTAAGAAATCATGCTCTTCTTCTCCTTTCTTTGTTCTAAGTATAATCTTGGTGTTTAGTTGCAAAATTTCCCAAATCCTTTATCTATATAATTAGGCCAAAGAGGGAAAATAAATAGAAAATGTTTGTTTTGGATGTTCTTAAATTAAATATAAAAATTTCACTTGAGAATTTAAGTTTTAATATGTGAAAGTAAGCAAAGAAAGCATGAAAGTCACTTAAGTTCCATCATAAGAGAATTTCATCCATTTTAATAAATAACTAAGAGAAGTGTTCTAAATTTTATTTGAAGGTATTTAAGGTTTTTTTTTTTTTTATGAAGAAAATGGTTTGGAAGTGTTAAAATGAATTATAGAAGCTTGGTTTAAGATTTGAAAATTTGAAGGCATAAACTTAGTTTAAAGGAAATCTTTATGTTTTAGAAATTGTTTTTGATATTTGATTAATCATATAGGTTCTTTATTATGCCAATTTCATGTTTCTATGATTAATTTGAAGATGTGATAATGAATTATGGTTTTCCCTAAATTTGCCCTAAGTGGAAAAAATTAGGGTTTTCTGAATTAAAGTGACTTGATTCCAATTAATTGATGAGAATTGATTATCTAAATGTGTCACATCCGAATTTTGGATATATGACGGTCCTAGAATATGGGAAGATATAAGGTTACCCATGCCCGTAGAACCCACTCATGCACATATAAACACTGCCTAGGATCATACCAAAACCTCATGCATTAACTTAAATATCCAATAATAAAGAAAACTTTAACAAACGGAAGAATATTTTAAAATACTTTAAATACAATCCCTAAGAAAAGAACATTTAAGACTCCAAATAAACTATCAATTGAATAAAATTCCAAAAATAAAACTCCCAAAGCATCTAAGAGGGATCCTTTATATCATAATACAATAATAGACTTGCACAAGGAAATCCCTAAGCGGAGTAGATTTGCTTGAGCTATCACCTTGCCTCTCATAATGGTCACTTCAAATCACATAAGAAAAAAGGGTTAGATTTAAAATAGTTTAAGTACAATCCCTAAGAAAAGAACATTTAAGACTCTAAATAAACTATCAAATGAATAATATTCCAAAAATAAAACTCGCGGAGCATCTAAGAGGGACCTTTCATATCATAATATGATAATAGACTTAGATAAGGAAATCCCCCAAGTGGAGTAAATTTGCTTGAGCTATCACCTTACCTCCTCATAAAGCTCACTTAAAACCACACAAGGAAAAGGGATAAGATAGATGATCTCAATGAGTAAACAATACAACTCGAACAATAACACATATCCCTTTTATAAGGGTTCATAATCCATAATTCATGGTTTGTAATTTTGCAAGGTTCACAAAAATCAACTTGTAACTTGTAGAGTGACGGCTATTGCCTTATTCACTTAAGGAAAAGGTGGCATCATACCAAATTCCAACTCCTAACTTATAACTTGTAAAGAAGCATGAAACTAATCAGGCTCCATGGCTAGAACTACCCCTTTTAGATGAGGTGGATATAGTACCCCTATCCATCAAGTTAAGACCATGTGCATAGGTTCCGATGATTTCCTGCATTGGCATGAGAATTTCTGCATAAAAGGTTCATAGGTACCATAACTAAAGCTAATAGCAATCACTTATAATAATAGCATTGAAGAATGCAATCACATGTAACATAATAGCAATAGAAGTTTAGTTTATTAAACGAAAGATACATAATAGTGTGGTTCCAGAAAGAAAGTAAGATAAGGCAATAATCACAAAGGTACTTTCTCATCATTAATTAAACAATAGTGGTTTTAGACTAATTGTCCTTTGGCAACTCAAGCTTAATAAAGAAATCAAATAGTTATAATTGAAAATAGAAAGGAACTTGGGTTTCAAAAATCTCAAAGGTTCACATAACATGATAACTTGTACTTGTAATATGAACATAATGTTTACTCACCTTGTGGTTCCTTAGCTCCTAGTACTTGTAGCCCTTGAACTTCTAATAATCCTCAAGCTCTAACATATATTACAATCCAAGACTTATTATTTACTTAACATCATGCTATCCTATCCCACAGCTACTCTATGCATATATAACATTCACATATACTTAGAATTGCACTTAGAAGTGCACTCATCACTTGCACATATTATGTTGACTTTTTAGTCTTGAACACTCAGCTTTCTTAGCGTCACATAAAAACACATAATAACTCATACCAAGAATTTTCTATAGCCAAACACAATATATCATGTTCTTAATATCATTTCAATTTAACATCCAACTTGGTATACTTAACACTTTCCATATATATCAACTTAACAAGTAACCTTAAAAGTGTCATGCTTATCTCTTTTGACCAAATTATACAATTAATCTCATAGTCAATATAAGGCCATTAATCCACAATTAACACATCATAAGGCCTAATTCACATATCACTTAATCATGTACACATATTATTCAAAACATATCAATTAGGGTTTTGGAAACCCTAGGTAGGCCAAACCTTCATTGGAGTTTCCTAGAGTTACTCCTTCAACCAACATTCAATTAAACCATTCATTATTCATATACACATGTTAATCATCATTAAAGTATATATTACATAAATTATAGACATTGGGATCAAAATCCCACTATAGGCGGAATGCACACATACCATGGAAACTATATATTTTCTTGCTTTTCGCACTTTGTGTTTATTATAGTAATATGCAAAAATATGATTTAAATCAATATTTTTTTATCTAAACATAACAAAAATCACTTTATAACACCTTAATATACAAATTAGTATCCCCTTGCTCATATGCATGAAAATTCCAACTTTTAGGTTTTAGGATGGAAACTATGGATTTTCTTGCTTTTCGTACTTTCTGATCATTATAATAATATGCAAAAACATGATTTAAACCAATATTTTTCATCTAAACATAATAAAAGGTAGTTTAGAATACATCAGCATACAAATTGGAGCCCTACTTTATGCATATGCATGAAAATTTCAACTTTTAGGCTTTAGGGTTCACCTTTGGTGGATGTGCGAAGAAAAAGTTGTGTTTATGTTTGAATGTCAGTTTCTCCTTCAAATAAAACACCTAGGCCAAATTAAAAATCAATAAAAATGGTAAATATATAGCCCTATATGGATTTCTCATGGTTAGTTTCATAAAAATCAAATAGTAGATTGAAAGAAGAGAAAAACTTACGAAGACGATCACAAAATCACAAGGTTTGAAGGCACCTTGTGAATTTCTGTTGAGAGAGAGAGTTTTTGAGAGAATTTTCTATAAAAATATGATGGAAAATAGAATGGAGGCTGCCACAAGGATGGGCAGGCTGAATATTAGGTTAGAATTAGGGTTATGGTGCAAAATTACAAGTTTGCCATTAATGAGCTAGGTTATGAATATTTTAGTGTGTTGGACTTTTGGTGAGTTGGACCTTTTAATTTAATTCAAGGGCTGATTATAAATAATTAACATAAAATATTTTTCTGATTATTTTCATTAAAATCCTCAAAAAATATTTATTTAAAAATATTTTAAAAATACTCATAAAAATTACTTTATACTTAAAAATCATTTTGTGCATGAAAATTCACTTTATATGCAATAAATTAATTTATGCATATGCAATTCACATAAATTATTTATTTCACATTAATATTTCATATTATACATATTAGAACTAATCTAACATGCAACATACTCATCAATCACATAACACATGAATTCCTATAAAAGCATACACTTTGTCATAATAGCTCTGAATTCAAGTAAATTATCATGAAACTCCTAGAGTTGGTGGGGGTTGTTATTGTGAGGTTTCACCCAAGTGCCAGCCCGATCTATTAGAGGGAACTGGGATACTCATTCGTGTTTAGACTCATGATGAAATCCTTCGGTTTGGATTTGGTTGATTTTGAGAAATGATTTTAAGAGTCGCCAACCTAATTTATTTTTAAATAGGAAAATTAAGAGAAAAACTCAATTGACTCCAATTCATTAATTTTCAATTAATTTACCCAAAGATAAAATCACTAGTCTCGAACTAGGTTGAGTCCAGGGACTAGGTTTTTGGTTTTTAAATAATCTAAATTTGGATCTTAAGTTTAATTTGACTTAAAAATTAATTTCATAGATGACAAATATTATATGACAATTATAATGCATGAGCATGGTATAAGTATAATGAGAAAATCAAAATGAAACATTTACAAATTACATTAATTAAAAAGGGGAAAGGGGACTGATTGAGATTTGGATTTGAGGTTTGGATATAGATTCCAAACGTGCCTACGTACTCTATTGAATGGGGATCAAAACCCACATAGTTCATTCTATAATTAAGTGGAGGGATTTAGAGGTTGATTAGATTGATTTTGGTTTAGGTGTTTTGAGAGTGAGGAAAAAGGCTGATTCCTTTACTTTTGGCAAGCTGAGGGTTTGACCGGACCGAAGTTTTGTTTTATCAGGACCAAATGATTAAACTAATTGGGAGATTAATTAATTAATTAAAAAGATTAATTAACTAATTAATTTGATGAAACAGAGAGATTGATTAATTAATTAAAAAGATTAATTAATTAATTTGGATGAAAGGTGAAGTGAGAAAAAGGATTAATTTGATTTTGGAAAAAAGTGATTAATTAATTAATTAGAAAGATTCATTAATTAATTAATTGAGTGATTAATTTTAATTTAAAAAAAGATTTTTAGTTGATTAAAAAGATTAATTAACTTGATTAGGGTGAGATAATTAATTAATTAAAAATATTAATTAATTAATTAGAGAGTGGTTGAAGGGAGAAGAAGAGAGGAATTAGTAGATAACCATCAATACTAACTCAAGAGATGTCCTGAAATGGAGGAAGTGAGGAGGTATTTATAGGAAAATGAGGGTGAGGGTAGTTTGGAAAGTGGAAAAGTGAAAAGACCAAAAGGCTAACGTTGGAAAAATGCTGAAAAATCAAATTGGGGGCATTCTGGGGATAGCAAAAAGGGAAGTGGGGCCCATGACACTAACAGCAACGCCAGCCTAGGCTTGCCACTCGATGGGGTGCTAGTGCTCCCCAGAGAGGGGCTAGCGCCGCCCAGGCCTAGGTGGGCACACCATCTGGATTTATGTTTTATGCTTAGTTAGATTTTGAGACTTCCAGGTCAGTTTCTAGGAGTTTCAGAGCTCATAAAATTAATTGGTCAGTTCGATAGATTCAAAATTAATTTTAGAACAATTGAATAGTTAGTCTGAGAAAAGATCAATTAGTTTCAAAAAATATTATCCGATATAGAAGGTCCAGTCAGGGTAGGAAAAGTGTCAACATTTGAAAATTAAGCATCCTCGTACTAATATGACTAAAAGTCCATTTTTAGCTCCGAGGGCACTGCCCCCTTGACCCCTGCCTGCTAACCGGCTAGCGGGATCGCTATGCTGGCTCTGCGTAGCATACTAATCTTAGCAAGTGTCAAATTGTGGCTGAATGATGAGGTGTAAAATTAAGGGTTCATATTTACATTCTCCCCCCTTAAAAGAATTCATCCTCAAATTTAGATACTTCCTCATATGTTCTCGTAAAGTTGAGAATACTTTTGCTGCATCTCTTCCTTGGCTTCCTAAGTACACTTGCCTATTCCATGATTTCACTATTGAACCTTGATCATGGGTATCTCTTTATTTCTCAATCTTTTTACTTGTCGATCTAGTATGGCTATTAGTAACTCCTCATAAGATTATTGCTCATCTATTGCAATGTTTGGAGGCGATAGCACATGAGATGGATCTGGTACATACTTCCTTAATATTGAGATATGGAATACCGCGTGCACATATGCCATAGTTGGGGGTAGGGCAAGCCTATATGACACTTATCCAACCTTATCCAAGATCTTGAAAGGACCAATGAAGCGAGGCGATAGCTCTCCTTTCTTACTAAATCTCATAACAACCTTCAAGAAGATATGATCTCCCACAGCAAAATGGACGTCCTTTCTCTTAGGGTCTGTATAGCTCTTTTGTTGACTAAAGGCCATTTTTAGCCAATCTTGTATCAATGGTACCTTCTCAGTGGTCCCCTTGAGCAATTATGGCATCTCCATATACTTGTCTCTAGGCTCAACCCAACAAAACTGGAGAATGGCTTTTCCTTCCAGACAATGCTTCGTATGGTGCCATGCCGATGGATGAATAGTAATTATTGTTATAGGCAAACTCGATCAAGGGTAGGTACTTATCCCAACTACCATCGAGATCCAAGACACACATTCTTAACATGTCCTCAAATGTCTGAATTATCATTTCAGACTGTACATCCATTTGAGGGTGAAATGCAGTACTGAAGTCTAATTGTGTTCCCAATGCTTCTTGCAAATTTTGCCAAAACCTTGAGATAAATTGAGTGCCTCGATCTAGGATAATAGAAACCAATACTCCATGTAGTTTCATGATCTCATTGATATACAACTATGCATACTGGGTTACAGAGTACATGGTCTTAACTACCAGAAAATGAGCTGACTTTATTAGTCAGTCTATTATGACCTATAAAGAGTCATAACCTTTGGTGGATCTAGGTAAAACAACTACAAATTCCATCATGATGTGCTCCCACTTCCATTGAGGTAGTTTGATCTCTTGTAGTAGTCTAGAGGGTTGTTGGTGTTCATACTTGACTTATTGGCAAGTTAGACAAGATGCCACAAACTTAGCCATGTCCTTCTTTAATCCAGGCCACCAATAACTTACTCATATGTCATTGTACATCTTGGTAGTTCTAGGATGAGCACAATAGGGTGTCTGATGTGCTTCCTTCAATACCCTTTCCCGTAGTCCATTCACATCAAGCACATATACTCTTTTACCGCACCTTAGAATCTCATATACTACTTTGATTTTAGGATTCTTTTCTTTCTCGATCTCATCCCTTGACTTAACCAAGTGCAAGTCCTTATATGGTAAAGCCTTTATCTCCTCCAATAACTTTGACTTCACTTGGAAATGTGCCACTATAGCTGTAATACCCAAGGTTTTCCTACCCTATTAGAGTTAGCAATAAAGACACCATAATGTTCATGCAACATGCCATTCAAAGCCTTCCTATCACATCAAGAACCATAAGAACATTATAAAAAGCAAATGCTAAATGAATAATGTGATAATGAGTGAAAATGTAATCAATTTTAGATAAGCACTTTTATGATAAAATGAAAGTCAAATCGAGTTTGACTTAATGTGACTACATTAATTGTTTATTTGAAATATGAATCTAAAGTGTTAGTAAATGGGTATTAGCATCTCCTAAGTCATAGAGAAATGATAACTGTGACCTAAGATGTTAATTTCAATCAAAGTTACAATGGTATAATGGAAGCAAAACTTAGTTTGACCCAATGAGTCTACATGATGTACACACTTGAATAATGCAATCGAAGAGCCAGTCAATGTGCATTATAATTTGTATAAAATTTATCTTGAAATGTCTAAAGTGTGTAGTTACATTAAAATGTAGAAATATGTATACTAAAGCAAAAGAAATGAAATGGAAAATTTATTAAGTTACCAAGTTTGGAACGTGCATTGTACAAAAAATCATAGAATTTTCTAACTTCTAAGTTCTAGAATAAAAACCTTGAATTCGTTTGTTTTCTGAAACTTTTCGATCATTATAGTAATATGTAGAAATATAATTTAATCCAATATTTTTCATCAAAACACATCAAAAATCAGTTTAGAAATCAATGATATAGAAATCACCCCCTTGATATGTCTATGCATAAAATTTTCTATTTTGACTTTTCAGATTCACCTTTGGAGAAATCGTGTGGAAAGATTTGTGTTTTCAGTAGATAATTAACTTTATCTTTCAAAAACTCACCCAAACTGAATTAAATCTATAATAATCAGTAAATAACTAGTTCAAAATAATTTTCTTATAATTTAATTCATAGAAATCATATGAGAATTTGAAAAGAAAGAAAAACTTACGAATACGGGCGAGAAATCGCAAAGGTGAAAGGTGTTTTCTTAATTTCGGTAGATAGACTTGTTTTGAGAGAGTTTTTTTGTCAAAATACAGAAAAATAGAGTGGTGGATGCTGGGAATAGAGTGCTAGCTGAAATTTTAATATTTAGAGGTAGGGTTTTGGGCAATTTCTACTAATACCCTTAATGAGCTAGGTTAGGAGAGTTTTTGGGTAGTGGGCTTTTAGATATTTTGGCTTTTTAATTAATTTTAGGGTTGATTATAAGTAATTAAAAATAAAATATTTTTCTTATTATTTTCATTAAAATTTCCTCCAAAACATTTATTTAAATATATTCATAAAATTAATTTATGCTTAAAAATCGCCTTTTTGCATGAAAATTCATTTTATGAAAAATAAATTATTTCATGCTAATGCACTTCATTTAAATCATTTATTTCACAATAATAATTCATATTAGACATATTAAAATTAATTTAACATGTGACATACCCATAAATCACATCACATATGAATTTTCATAAAGTCATATTTTATCACAATAACCCTAAATTCACACAATTTGTCACGAAAATTCCTAGGGTAGATATGGGTTGTTACAATGTCCATAGGAAATTGTTAGAGTTTATGAAAAATGAAGATTATAAAACAAAAGATAATATTTAACGGTGGCCAAGTGGGACTACAAATGGTTTATATAGATATTACATATTGAGATATATGTGAGATGGGCTAAATGAGGTGTTATCAAATTTGTGGTCTAGATGCCACCTCATTGAATTTCTATATCTCTTATGAAAATATCAAGTATAGTCAAAGGAAAAATATTAATCTAGTGTGATTTAAAGGAAGATCACTTTGCATGCAAAGAAGGAAGTGATCAATTGTGTATGTGCTAAGGTGACTTGTAAGAAGTGCGATTAGCTATATGTAATAAAAAAGTCCTTAAATTCATTAAGGGAATAAAGTTGTGAGGTCAGTAAAGGACCAAAGTAGAATATGATTGATGTTAGATCATTCTACAAGCAAGGTGTATGAAATTGACAATTATAAGAAGGTATATATGATTAAGGAATAGTCTCTAAAAAGAAAGTAAGAAACCAAGGATGGTTTGACTTGAATAGGATAAGTTTAAGCTAAAAACAAATTGATGTAAGAACATGGATTGATTTCGGATAAAATACCTTATATCAAGAATGAGTTCACAATGGGAGAAGTGCTTATAAAATAAGAAAGGTATGAAATTTGAGGATTATATGTTAAATAAAAAAATAACTTGAATAGGATCAAGCAAAGTAATTAAGATGTGGAAAGGGAAAAATAGTAAACGATACAAGAATAAGTATATGAGGAATACTAGAATATATGAAGTATAAAATTTAAAACAAGCTAAAAGAAACAAAAGTTGTGACATAAAAGGAGCTTATGAAGTCAACTGATTAGACAAATCTCACCCGAGATAAAGTATGCTACAATGAAATTGAATTAATAATGAGAGAGAATTGAATAAGTTAAGATAAATACCATAAGAAACGATAAGCTTTGCAAGTAACTCAATGAAGAAAGGGTGAGATGGATTAAGTTTTAAAATGGAAAATATAGAAAATTTTTAGGTAAAGGAAATTATAAGTGCTAAAGAAAATGTAATATAAGGAATAAGATAATATGGATAAAGAACTTTATTGATAAGGAGAAGATTATAGAAAGGTAAGTAGAGAAAAGTTATAGAGATAAGTGAATGATATGAAGAGTTATCTTAAGTAGGATGAATACTTGAATATGGAAAGAAAAAATTAGACAATAAGGTGTTGCAATTGTGAATAGTCCTAGTGAATTATTCATTCGATGCAATATAGTCGATTGGATACAATGATGTTATTAATGTTGAGTAAAAACAAGAAGTGTAAATGTTTATAAGTGATACAAAATTTAAATAGTATGAGAGATATATGATATGAGAGAATAATATTGATGGAATTATATTGAGAATGGTTATGTACCAAATGAATTAAACCTAGAAATAAAGAGAATATGGAATTGTTAAGAAATGAGTGATTTGATGCAAAGTGTATAAAGAGATATGCGATATGCCATGTGAAATCCTTAAGAAGAATATGACTTGTGGAATATGAATGTTATATTTAAAAGCTATAATTATCACCCTAGTGAGGAACACTAAGAAGTGGAAAGATTTCCCTATAGTGAGAGGATGACTTGAAATGTTAATGTGAATGTTAAGTTCTATTATAACAAATAAAATGTATCTACTCAATGAAGACAAGGCCTCTTAATAGGAAGGTAAATGAGATATGCCATTAAGTATGGAGGTCTAAAGATGAGAAAAATCTACTAGATAAGAGATAATGTGATGAATAAGGTGGTTAAGGAAATAGATGCCCCTCCTATAATATTATAGTAGCAATCTAAATGTCTAAAGGTGAAGGAGCTCACTCAAATTCTTACACTCTATGATATATTGAAGCAAGTTTAACAATATGAACTATTTTATAAGGAACTCAATATTTGAGGGAATTACTGATCAAATATAGCTTTTTGTTTAAAGGTTTATAAAGGCATTCATATAGTTATATCATAAATGCCCTAATAAATGCCTATTAATGCCACTTGACCAGTGACAAGAAAAGGTTGATGGTACTAGTTTCCTAAGGATCATTCTTAGAAATAAAGAAAATAGTTTCATGCAGAGAATGACATACTCAAATGCAAAAGATGAAGGGTATTACAAGGTAACCATAGTTCAAATAAAAGCCTAAAATTATATAGTAAAGAGGAAAAGAATTTGTCAAGATAAGAATGTGGATATGAGAAAAGGAAATTTGACATAAGTCTAATAATAGAGATGCTCAAAATCATTGAAAAATGAAGTATGAAAAGGGGATAAGGAATATCATCTAAGTATTAAGAATTTTCATGGATCATAAAGAGGCCATATATTTGAATAATAGAAATGAAGATTCAGATAAACATGTTAGGATATACCAAGGGATCGCATTTATGGAGTGAAATTATATTTCTCTACGGTACTTATCAAAACATAAGTCGGGAACTAGAAAGAAAAATGAGTAATAACTTGATAGAGGAAACAAGTAAAGAAGAAAGAAATGCACAAGTATAAATATCAATAAGAATCAACAATTAAGTTTGATTGGATATATTATAATACGAACTTGAGAATTGAAACTCAATAGGAAAAACCTTATCGATCGATAAATAACTCTTCTTAGGAAGAGGAAAGGGAAAATCAAACTATAGGATGTAAGGAACTAAAAGGAGTTGGATTAGAATAGTAATGTAATTACATGAGATTTATTGTAATAAATTTACTAAGTAAAGTAAAATGACAAAGAGTACAATGTGAGATGGTTACTTGATAGTAGATATCTTATCATCGAAGTGCCTTAATGATAATGTAATCTTTGAAGTCAGAGATGCTTTAGAATTTTTGCATATAGATGCATCAATACCATTTATTAAATGGTTAGTAGAATTTTGTCCTACCTCACTGTGGGCATGTATATACCTTTTCATATGATAGTGTGCAATAAGATCTATCATCAAGGAATTAGAAATAACTGCCTAACAAAGGATTATAATTAAAGAAAGATGAAGCACAAGCAAATCATTTTATGAAAAGTTAAAAGTCACAAGCAATATACAAGACTCAAGGAATAAGGAACTGTAATTTATGAAATTAAAGAATAAGTGAAAGGCAATCAAGTTCTAATTTTGAAGCAGAGAAGAATGTCTGTAAGTGTAGGAATAACAACCATAAGTTGTGCATATAAGAGGATAAGGACAAGTATATAAGTTCATAAGTGTGCATATGGGTATGTATATAAGAGTAAGTACGAAAATGACAAGAATATTAAAATTTTGGAGTAATTTAGATAATTTGTAATGATAAAGAATCTAATAATGTCTATATGCTAAATTAAGATTCTATGGAATTGTAAAGCTTTAATGCGAAATTATTGAATTGGTATACAGTGATAGGATACATAAATTGATAAAGGATTTAAGGTGAGCTTTATTATGCTACTCATTTATACATAATTGGGTAAATACTATGTGTTGTTATTTGTTCAAAAGATAATAAAGTAATGATCCTAACATGTTTGAAATAAAAGATGAATTGATGGAAATTTTGGTTTGATAAATAAATACTCAATCCCTGGTAGACATATATGGTTAAGGATTGATGGAATATGGAATGACTTCTTTAATAGTAAATAAAGAGCGAAAATGGAAATAATCTATCTAAAGAATTGGTACTTGTAATTTGTAACAAGTATTAAGAGTGACGATGACCACTAGACATAAGATTATAGCATTTTAAGATAATCTTATGGAGGTTTAGAATGAAATAATAAGATATTTGTATAGTACTCTAAGAATACTTAAGTTATGATGAGTTGACGTGTGAAAATAGACTTATAGTACACAAAGTGAGGAAAGAGATATCACATATTTGATGGCTTAGAAAATCAAGATGACATCAATTTCATAGTAGATCTTGCGATATAAGAATTGTTATTAAAGAGGACTTATTAGAGAAATTGGAATAAGAAAGATAGCAAGGAAATGATCAAAAATCTATAGAGATAATAAATGTATATGAGAAAACAACTGAGACATATAACCTAAGTATTATCAATTACCTTATGAACCAAGAGTATCTATTTTGAAAATTTGAGGATGAATTTTCTAAAGGGTGGTAAAATGTAATACCCAAGGTTTTCCTACCCTATTAGAGTTAGTAATAAAGACACCATAATGTTCATGTAATGTGCCATTCAAAGCCTTCCTAGCACCTTAAGAACCATAAGAACATCATAAGAAGCAAATTCTAAATGAATAATGTGACAATGAGTGAAAAATGTAATCAGTTTTGGATAAGCACTTTTATGATAAAATGAAAGTCAAACCGAGTTTGAATTAATGGGTATTAGCATCTCCTAAGTCATGGGTAGATGATAATAGTGACCTAAGAAGTTAATTTCAATCAAAGTTCCAATGGTACAATGGAAGTCAAACCTAGTTTGACCCAATAAGTCCATATGATGTACACACTTGAACAATGCAATTGAAGAGCTCATAAATGTGCATCATAATGTGCATAAAATTTATCTAGCAATGTCTAGAGTGTGTAGTGACATTAAAATGTAGAAATATGTATACTAAAGCAAAAGAAACAAAATGGAAAATTTATTAAGTTACTAAGTTTGGAATGTGCATATATGGATTTGTTAATGGGCTCTTGGACTCAGAGGCCCAAGCGCATTAGATGGCCAGCCCATTGGGCCAATAAATGGATGAACATAAGCTTTAACAAGAGTTAGAAATGATTAATCAAGGTTAAGTTTGATGTTGGGAAAGCTAGCCATAAAATATGACTAAGAAGCCATCATTTTTTACTAAGTCCATTTCCTTGTCCAACTTGAATTCTCACTTCATCCACACCCAAGTCTACATTCATTTTGCTATTTCTAAAACCATATGATGATCATCACCATTGTAGAGAAAATTCTAGCCATTCAACTTAATCAAATCGTAGCCATCCATCAAGATTAAATCTTATCCATTGGATTAAACTTGATCAAATCTTCACCATCCAACCCATCATATATATATGCAAATTTTATGTTGTGAAATAACATTTAGCCTATCTCTACACCAAAGTTTCACCCTAAGAAAGGAAATTCTCTCTACACCACTTATAATAAGAACCTTAACAAATCAAAGTTAATCAAGGTGAGAAATCTTATTCATCTTCTTTTTTCTATGTTCTAAGATTGATTTTAGTATTTTAGTTGCATGAAATCCTTCCTACACCATAAGGAAAATTTCGACCATAATAGTGAATGAATAAGAGAGTGTTCTAAATTCTAAATGGATACATCTATGGTTATTTTAGATAAATAAAAATGATATAGAGGTGTTAAAATGAATTTTAGAAACTTA
This sequence comes from Reutealis trisperma, assembly GCA_947687605.1. Lineage (NCBI taxonomy): Eukaryota > Viridiplantae > Streptophyta > Magnoliopsida > Malpighiales > Euphorbiaceae > Reutealis > Reutealis trisperma. The sequence goes on from CANTUT010001468.1 coordinate 117,124, forward strand.
ATTCAAGACTTGAAAGTCTTAATAGCATGAACTTGGTCTAAATGGGAACTTGATGTTCTAATGCTAGATATTGATAATTGAAGGATCACATAGGTTTTATATTGTGTTAATTTAATGAATCTATAATTAATTTGAAGATTGGATGAGGAATTGGTGGTTTTTCCCAAATTCTAAGGTTTATGGAAAAATTGGGGATTTTGAGATTTGAACTTGAATTCATTAGATTAAAGGGAAATTAAGTTTAAGAATGGTTTAACATAATTTGTGTAATGTCAATTTTGAAATCCAATGGCTGGGAATTATTTTTCCCAAATTTAATAAACTAGGTTCTTTTATAGAATTTGATGGTGAAAGTGGAATTAGTTCTCTTGAATGTTGGGAATTGCTTAAATTGATTCTAATTGACTATTATGAAAGTTGAAATGAGAAAGTGGAAGGAAAGGAATTATCTTTCTCTAAGTGTGTAATAATCCACATCTACTCTAGGATTTTTAGTGACAAATTATTTGAATTTAGGGTTACTATGACAAATTGAGTGATTATGTGAATTTTATGTGTGACGTGATTTATGGGTTTGGGGCATGTTAAATTAATTTTAATATACCTAATATGAATTATTATTATGAAATAAATGAGTTACATAAAGTGCATTAGCATAAATAATTTATTTAAATCAAATGAATTTTCATGCATAAAGGCAATTTTTAAGCATAAAATAATTTTATGAGTATTTTAAATAATTTTTGAATAAATGTTTTTGGCGAAAATTTAGATGAAAAATAATAAGAAAAATATAATTATTTTAATTACCTATAATTAGCCCCTAATTTAAATAAAAATCCCAAATACCTAAAAGCACACTACCCAAAAATCGTCCTAACCTAGCTCATTAAGGGTATTAGTGGAAATTGTCCAAAACTCTACATTTAAAATATCAAATTTCAGCCAGCCCTAGTGTTCCAGCAGCCACCACTCTATTCCTCTATATTTTGATAGAAAAATTCTCTCAAAATAATTCTCTCTACCGAAATTAAGAAAACAACTTTCAATTTTGTGATTTCTTGACCATAATCGTAAGTTTTCCTTCTCTTTCAATTCATTGACTGATTTCTATGAATTAAATTATGAGAAAATTAATTTGAACTGGGTATTTACTGATTTTTACAGATTTAATTAAGTTTGGGTGAGTTTTGAAAGATAAATCTAATTCTCTACCAAAAACACAAATCTTTTTACATAATTTCTCCAAAGGTGAATCCTGTAACTTAAAATTAAAATTTTTATACATAAGCATCACTAAGGGAGGGGAAATTTCTGTACCATTGCATTCTAAACTGATTTTTTATGTGTTTAGATGAAAAATATTGAATTAAATCATATTTCTACATATTACTGTAATGATTGAAAAGTTTCAGAAAATAAGAAAATTCAAGATTTTTGTGCTAAAACTTAGAAGTTGAAAATTTCCATGATTTCATGTGCATATGGCTGTCAATTTGTGTATGGAAAAACTTTAATATGATATTTGTTTTTCTTGGATAAAAAATAATGATTTGAATCATGTGTTAGCATATCGCTGTAATGAACGGAAAGCGCAGAAAGCTTGAAAACTCATGATTTTCTTCCTAAACCCTAAATTTGGAATTTTCATGTATAAAAAACGTCCATGGCTGCCGATTTGTATTTTCTTCCTAAACCCTAAATTTGAAATTTTCATGTATGAAAAACGTCCATGGCTGCCGATTTGTACATATTGATATTCTAAACTAATATTTGTAGTGATTGAATGAAAAATAATGATTTAAACCATATGTTTACATATTGGTGTAATGACCAGAAAGTACCGGAAATAAGAAAACTCATGATTTTGCATCCTAGAACCTAAAGTTGGAAATTTCATGCATATGAATGTATATATAGGCTGATTCCTACATCTTTATATTCTAAAATGATTTTTGTTTTGATTGCATGAAAAATCTTGGTTCAAACCATGTTTTTATATATTACTGTAATAGACAGAAAGTGAGAAAAGTAAGAAAATTTAGTTTTTCCTTTAATAAGAGTATTCGGCCTACATTGGGATTCTTATCCCAATGTCCATAATTTTTGTGTGATGTATTTTAATAATTATTGATATGTATGAATGAATGATAAATGATTAAATTGCATGTTAGTTGAAGGAATGACCCTAGACAAGACTAGAGGCAAATTTGGTGTGCTTAAGGTATCTTAGCCTTATGTTGTCATTAATTTATGAATGTGATTGGATAATATGGAAGTAAGTTGTATGATGATTAGATAATGAATTAATAATCTTGAATTGATGAAGAGATTATTTGAATGAATTGGTCATAAGAGATACGCCTGATGCTTGAAGGGTTATTTGTTAAGTTGACATATATGGAAGTGTTAAGTGTACTAGATGATTGTTAAAGTGAATTGATATTAAGGTAATGACATTGTGTTGACCTTAGAAAGGTATTGACATGATTATAATGTGTTTTCATATAGGCTTATAAAGGCTAAATGTGCAAGACTTTTGAAGTCAATATGTATATGCAAGTGATGAGGTGCACTTATATGTGCAACTCTAAGTATATGTGAATATTATATGTGCATACGGTAGCTATGGGATAGGATAGCATCATAATTAAATAAATATAAAGTATTGAATTAAATATTATGTTAGAACTTGAGGAGCTTTAGAGGTTCAAAAGGGCTATATGTACTAGGAGCGAAGGAACCACAAGGTGAGTAAACACTATATTCATGCTACAAGTGTGAGTAACATTGTATTATGTTACAAATATGTGATATCATATTATGTGAACCATGAGATCTTAAAACCTAAGTTCTTCCTATCCTCAAATATGATTAAGTGATTTATTTGTAAAGCTTAGGTTGTCAAAGGACAATCGATCCAAAAACCATTTTTGTTTATCCAATGATAATTCCTTGTGATTATTACCCTGACTTATATTCTTTGTGGAACTACACTATCTTTGTATCTTTTGCTCAAAGTTAAATTGCCATTGTTATTATAATACATGTTATTGCTGCCTTAAATGTTATTGTTATATGTGAATACCATTAGCTCTAGCTATGGTACCTTTAACCCTTTTATGCATAAGTGCTTATATCGATGCGGGTAATCATCAGAACCTTTACACATAGTCTTAACCCAATGGATAAGGGTAGTGTATCCACCTCAGCTAAAAAGGGGTAATTCTAGTCATGGGGCCTTATCAGCTTCATGCCTTCTAAGTGATAAGAGTTGGAATTTGGTTTAGTGCCACCTCTCCTCTAAGTGTTTGAGTGATAGAGCAACAGCCTTCACTCTCTAAGTGTTACAAGTGTGATTTCTACAAACTTGTTAAATTGAACCCTTGCTAAAATTGTAACTTGACTCATGAATTGTAAATCATGAACTATGTGTATAAGTTATGTATTTCCTTTTTAAGGGAAGATATGTAAACTGTGATATTATTTACTCATTGAGATTATCTATCTCACCCCTCTTTTTCTTTCCTTATATGGTTCTAAGTGAGCAATATGAGGAGGCAAGGTGATAGCTCAAGCATTTCTATTTCGCTTGGGGGAACTCCTTGTCCAAGTTTATAATAATACTATGCTATGAAGAGTTGTCGTTAGATGCTCCGGGAATATTTATTTTTGATGTTTATTTTGAGATGTTATTTATTAAGGTTTCGAGTGGATTATGAACATTATTTCCTTATAGATTATATGTGAAGTGTCTAATTACTGTCTTCCATAAATAATGGTTTTCATATAATGTTTTAAATGAGTTATTGTATAAGGTTTGGTATGATCCTAGGCATGACTTATGTATATGTAAGTGCGTTCTATGGGTGTGGGTGACCTTATGTCTCCTCGTGTTCTAAGACTATCATATCTCTAAAGTTGGGTGTGACAAAGTGAGCCATTGGAAAACAACTAAGGAAAAGTATTGGAATTAGTAACAAGTATATGTATAGTATGTTATAACCTTAAAGGTAATAAGGGAGCACTATAATGAACAAAATGAAAGTGTTAACAAGTTAAGCTAAATTAAAACTAATGACATAACAAATAAGTGATTAATATGTAATTGAAATGCAATGTACAAAATTTAAAGACAAGGACAAGGATATTGTCTAAGAGTGCAAGGAGCACTACTAGCATCAAAGTTAAATGTAAACAGGAGAAAATATCAAAGTTAAATATCATATGACTTGCATCATTTTCTTTGAACCTTTGTTGTTCAAACTATAATCATTGAAATATTCCAATTCCTTGATGAGTATGAGTTGTTTATTGAATAATAAGCCATTTGATATGATATTACTTAATGACATTTGACTATTGTGAAACATTCATGTTGAACTCATAATGTGAATCATTGAATCCTCAATTGTAAACCTTATATAAACTTTCTATTGATGCCAAAAGATAAGCAAAAATCGTCTTTAGTGTGAGGAAATACACCAAACCATGTGCATTTAGTATAAGCCTACGGATAGGGCAAGAGTACCCAACATCTATTAAGGGAAAATGCCTAACCGTAAGACATGATCAGTCTTGCGTAATGTGATATATGTGAGTGAGCAAGGCTTAGGCCACCACTCTTCAATTTATAAGTGTGGGAAGCATTCTGCTCCTAAGAAAGTATTATTTCTGCTAAAGATGTTATTTCCATCTCAATGAAAAATTGAATCATAATGTCTATATTGATTAAATATGCTCCATCACCATAAAGAGCCCTTCTTAATAATTGTCTTTGTATTTACCATATATATATTGTATTATTATGTACTCACTGAGCTTTGTCTCATTCCATAGTTGTTTAAGTTTTTTAGGCAAGATTGATGAGTCAGCAAAGTAAATTTCCAAGCCCTACTCATCTGCTTGGAAGCTATTTTGCTAATTTCAAAAGTTGTGATTCCTAATTATAAAGACCATTGTTTTAAAGCTCTATGGTTGTCAAAGGTTTAGCACAAAATGTTATTAAGGGTATATGTGTTGCAAATTGTATTATAATTGTTATTATAATAATGTATGAAATAATAAACATTTGGTTAATGAAATGAAATACAACTTTAGAAATTTTACAAGTTGTGTTTGTAAATGGTATGGTAAGTTAACAAGGAAATGATAAGCAAGTAATGGGTAATAAGGAAATGGTAATTAGGTTACGATCTTGGGATAAGGTGTTACATAATAGATGATAAAGGATAATAAGCTAAATGGGGTTCTATGGGTTTAGGTGATATTATGTCTCCCTATGCCCTAAGACCGTCACGGCTTAATAAGTGGGTTGTGACAATAGCTTGCAATTCTCTAATCTCCAGCCTCAAGCCCTGACTAAATGATCCTCTTAACTCTTTTACTATTAGCCTCTTTTGCACAATCACATGGTCTAGGCTTCCTATCTATTTTCGACTCAAAGCATCCACCACAACGTTAGCCTTTTCAAAATGGTAGAGAATTTGGCAGTCATATTCCTTAAGTAGTTCAACCCATCTCCTCTACCTCAAGTTGAGTTCTCTTTGGCATAAGATGTACTGAAGACTCTTATGATTTGTATAGATCTTGCACTTTGTTCTATACATATAGTGTCTTCAGATCTTTAGAGCAAACACTACTACAACTAATTCCAAGTCATAAGTAGGGTAATTCACTTCATGCTTCTTAAGTTGTTGCAATGTATAGGCAATGACCTTACCATTTTGCATTAAGACGCATCCAAGTCCTATTCTTAAGGCATTGTAATAGACCATGAACCCTTCTTCACCTTTTGGTAAAGCCAGAACTGGAGCTGATATCAAGCACTTCTTGAGCCTTTGGAAACTCTCTTCACAAGACTCCTCCTAATTAAACTTAACTTGTTTCCTAGTCAACTTAATCAATGGTGATGCTATCTTAGAGAAGTCCTGTAAAAACCTACAATAATAGCCAGCATACCTAAGAAACTCTGAACTTTAGAAACTATTATAGGTCGTGACCAATTGGCTACTACTTCCACTTTATTGGGATCAACTTGAATTCCTTCTTTACTTACTACATGCCCAAGAAAATTGACAGATTCCATCCAAAACTCACACTTAGATAACTTTGCGTAGAGTTGGTGGTCTCGCAACATTTGTAACACGATCCTCAGATGCTCTTCATGTTTCTCTTTACTCTTAGAGTAAATTAGAATGTTGTCAATAAAACCAATCACGAACTTGACAAGAAATGGGCTGAATACTCAGTTCATCAAGTCCATGAAAGCAACTAGAGCATTTGTTAGACCAAACAGTAAAATCGTGAACCCATAATGACTGTATCTTATACAGAAAGTAGTCTTGCAGATGTCTTTACCACAGATCTTTAGCTACTGATAATTAGACCTTAAGTCAATCTTGGAGAAGTAACCAACTTCTTGCAGTTGATCAAATAGATCGTTGATCCTTGGTAAAGGATACTTGTTCTTCACAGTGACTTTGTTGAGCTGTTGATAATCGATACACATACAGAATGAGCCATCTTTCTTTTTCATGAACAACACTAGCACACCCCATGGCGAACTAATGGATCGAATAAAACCATTGTCAAGCAGATCATGCAGTTGTGTCTTTAACTCTTTCAATTCTTCTTGTGCCATGCGGGATGGCGATATTGAAATGGGTTGTGTGCCCGGTAGTAGTTTGATGTTGAACTCAATCTCACGATCCGATGGTATTCCAGGTAGATCTTCTGGAAAGACATCTATGAATTTGTCCACTACTGGTATGCTCTTACCTCGAATAGTGGCCTCTTTGTCAGTATCAACTATGTGAGCTAGGTATGCTTGGCAATCTTTCTTTAACATCCTTCTCACTCCTGTGAACCCTTATTTTAACACCTCCAAAATTCAATTCTGAACTCTTCAAAGCCGACCAAAGTATTTTAGGTACAATCTAAAGCATTTTCTACCCTGACTAGACCTTCTATACCAAACAGTATTTTTTCAAAACTGATCAGATTTTCCCCTAAACTAACTGCCTAAATTTTCTAAAATTAATTTCGAGCCTATCGACACTGTCCGATAATTTTTTTGAATTCTAAAACTCATAAAAATTGACTTGGAAGCCTCAAAAATTGATCGAAAAACTAACTAAAAAAAGCGCGTCCAAAATTGATGTAGCTTTGCATCAGCGGTGGCGTGGATCATTCATGGCAACCGCATGTCTTTGACGTGGCTAGCCGCTCTTCTTACACATGACTACCATGTTAGGACAGTGTGGATCCAAGTTTAAATACCCAAAATGCTCTCCATTTCATTTTTTTTAATATTTTTTAACCCTATTATTTTCGTCTTTTCACATTTTCACTTCCTAAATCACCTCCACCTCATTTTTCTATAAATAGCCCTTTCATTTCTTCATTTCAAACACACATTGAGTTAGTGTTTATAGTTATCCTCTAATTCTTCTCTTCTTTTCCCTCCAACCACTCTCTAATTAATTAATTAATCTTTTTAATTAATTAATTACCTCACCCTAACCAAGTTAATTAATCTTTTTAATTAATTAAAATTCTTTTTTTAATCACTAAATTAATTAATTAATCTTTTTAATTAATTAATTAATCACTTTTTAAAATAAAATTAATCATTTTCTTAAATCCACCCTTCATCCAAATTAATTAATTAATCTTTTTAATTAATTAATTAATCCATCCTTTTCATCATATTAATTAGTTAATTAATCTTTTTAATTAATTAATTCCCTAAAATTAATCATTTTTTTAAGTCACCTTTCATCCAAATTAATTAATTAATCATTTTAATTAATTAATCCATCCACCATTTTCATCATGTTAATTAATTAATTAATCTTTTTAATTAATTAATTAATCTCCCAATCAATCCAATGAACTGGTCTCGATAAAACAGAACTTCAGTCTGGTAAAAGCCTCCGTCCAGCAAAAGCAAAGGTATTAGCCTTCTCTTCTCACCGACAAACCCAAATCTAGTCAATTAATCTGATCAACTCCTAAATCGCTCCACTTAATCATGGAACGAACTACGTGGATTTTGATCCCCATTTAATAGGGTACGTAGGCATGTTTGGAATCTAAATCCAAATCTCAATCAATATCCTTTCCCTTTTTTAATGTAATTTGTGAATGTTTAATTTTAATTTTCTCATTGCATTCATACCATAATCATGCATTAATCATGATATTGTCATATATTGTTTGTCATCCATGAACTTAATTTTTCAAAGTCAAATTAAACTTAAGAGCTAAATATTGATTATTTTTAACCAAAAATCTAGTCCCCAAGCTCAAACCTGGTTCAAAAACTAGTGATTTTTTTTATCCTTGTATAAATTAATTGTAAAATTAAAAAATTGGAGTCAATTTGAGTTTTTTTTCCTTAATGTTTTCCCAACTAAATAAAATTAAGGTGGCAACTCCCAAAACCATTTTCATAATTAACCAAATCCAAACCCAAGAGTTCCATCGTGAGTCTAAACCTAAATGAGCATCCCAGTTCTTTCTAGTGGACTAGGCCGGTGCCTTTGTGAGGCCTCACAGCTGGCAACTCCACTAGGGACCTTGCCACCTTTTTTAAAAATAAAAAGAAAAATAAGAGGATTACTATTTGGTTAAAAAATTTTCCAAAATAATCTCCATTTAAGTATAATTTAACTATCATGCATCACTTTGCATAATAAAGGCTCCTTGCCTAGCATTAGCTTTAGGAAAACTTTTGGATGGCGAGTAGCATTGGCTTGACAACTCTCTTTGAATATGTTGGGAGATAGCGAAAACATTCCACTCTGCGATGAATCCCCGATCATTTTAGTGGTGTAACGATCAATCAGTACCGTCAGACCTATGTGAGGCTCCTTGCCTCATATGTGATTAGGTATATCGATGCTCTAGTGGGATGGGGACCCTTAATCAAACCGCCCTTCACCTTTGTGCATATAGTCACCCTAGCATTGACCCTAAATTCTATGTACCATAATAAAGACACTTGTGCATATGCCCATGAAACCTTTTTTAGCATACATCATGACGTGAACATGCATACATGTTATAAGACCAAGAACCTTAAGTCTATGTTATGCTTTGAACCAAATCGAGCATCAACCTTCAATCTTTAAATAGTTTTGGCCCAAAAATTTTGGCTCATTACCTCCCTCAAAACTAAAACTATTGGCACCACCATCACCTTAAGCCTAAAACCTTTAAATCTAAACACCAATACCCTTGCCCAAACACTCCAAGATATCAAACCCTCATTAAACCCAAAACCTTTTGGTCCTAACCTAATCCTAATCCTTAAGCCCAAAACCTTTTAGCCCTAGCCTAAATCTTAATCCTTAAGCCTAAAACCTTTTGGCCCCTAACCTGAGCCCTAAATCCTTAAGCCTAAAACCTTTTAGCCCCGACCTAAGTCCTAATCTTTAAGCTTAAAACCTTTTGCTCCCAAGCTAAGACTTGATCTTCAAAGCCCAATACCTTTGACCTAATGAATAATCATTACCCCAAACACCTTAAGCCTAAAATGTTTGGCCCAAAATGCCTTAGGAAATCTTTTTTTCTCCTCAAAATTTGCATCTTTTCATCATTTTTTCATGCGTTTTTCATACACTTATGCTTCTTTTTTTCTTTGAATGTACCAATGGCCCACTCTTTTAATCGAGACACCATGAATGTATTTTCCACCAATATCCTCAAAAGGAAAGAGGAAAATTTCCAAGCCATACTCACCTCTGCCCTTGATGCTCAACAAGCGAATTTCAATAATGCTTTAGCTGCCCAACAAACCAAATTTAACAAAGCTTTGACTACTCAACAAGTCAGCTTCAACAAAGCATTGGCTCAACTCACCAAAGCCCCACACTCCTAAAGGCAGTCCATGTATTCAAATCCTTCAATCATATCTCATGATTCTCATTTTGCTAACCAATCTAAGTTAAATCCAATTGACTCAATTTCTAGTGCACCCCATCTTGATCTAGCCAACATTGTAGCTCCTCCTATAGTCTATTTGCCCAACACCTCTCTCTTTCCAACCAACACTGCCTTTGGTCCTATTTATGCAACTATACCAACTCCTATTATTGGCCTTGCCCATGATAAAGAAGTGTGCAAATATACCACACAACTAACCTCAAACACTCTTGCCAACCCAATTCCTATTATTAATTTGACCAAAAATCTCATGCCACCAAACACCAAAAGTCAACTTTCCTTCTTCCTTGATCCTATTTGGGGAATGAAAACTTCTACCCAACCAAACATCAAAGGACCCATCAAACTACCATTAAAGCTCAATACTACTATGCAGTAAGCTTACACAGTTGAGAAAAGATGCAAGAATAGTAATCCTTATGTTATCACTTCAATTATCTCATCCAAGCAAAAAGGTAAAGAGGTAGCTACCATCACCAACCACCAATCTTATAAACTAGAGAGAAGAAAGTTCACTGATTTGGGAATTTTCTTAAACGCGGTTTACAAGATGGCCTTTGAAGCTGACTTAGTTAAGCCTCTAGAACCGAAAGCACCCTCTATCCATCCATCTAAAAATCATAGACCTGATCAATATTGCGAGTACCACTAAGGAGCTAGGCATGAAACTAAAATGTGCAAAAATCTAAGGCACCGAATATAAGACCTTATTGACAATGGAGATATCCTCCCTCCAGAACCGGTACCTAACGTACCCATCGACCTTAGGGACATTATCAATCTCAAGTGGGAACACACCTTGTCAGATTCATCTAACCTACCTAGTGACTAGCACTTTGAGGAGAGCATTGGCTTAGTTGACATGCCCCTTTTTGAGTCCTACAATCAAATTAAGTCCAATCAATTCTGAGTCCGAGTCATCTCAGGTCTAAGTTCGAGTCTTTTGAGTCTATTGAATATTTCTCTTAATTTGAGTTTATTAAGTCTTATGCTTATTTCTTTTCTTTTCATCCTCAATTGTCCAAGGTCAAAGTTAAAGCTTACCATGTATTTCTATCCTTTAAGTCTGTAATGACTTTTCCAATTTGTCTTAATAAAAGTTTAGATTTTTGATATTACCATGTATTCTTTTTTTGAATCTAGCTTGAATGATACATTATAAAAAATAAAAAAATAAAAGAGAGAGAGAGAGAGAGAGAGAGAGAGAGAGAGAGAAAGAGAAAGAGAGAGAGAGATAAGAAAAGAAGAAAAAAATAATAATAATAACAAAATTTTGCTTACATTACATGATAACATATCCCAAGTTAAAGACTGAAGATGGAACAACTCTTAGAACTCAGCTACAAAGTTATTGTACACATTAAGGGATGAGCCTGACTAGCTATTTATTTAGAGCAATCAAATCCTAAATCCTTGACTGATTATGAGAACATCTTAACGGCTGAAGATCACTTCACAAAAAAGATCGAAGTAGAGCAATGTTAAGTTTTGAAGTAGTTAATTTGTCGAGATGGGAAAAGGCCCAATGAGAAGCTAGAAAATGGATCAAAAGGCTAGCAAGATTGTCATGCCTAACTCTTTCCCACATTGTAGCAAGAACTACGAAGACCTATTCTCTATTAAAAGAGAGAGAGAGAGAGAGAGAGAGAGAGAGAGAGGGATGGTGTGTCATTCAAATTAGATTCTATTTTGAGTCATGTCAAATCCATTTGAATCTATTGAGTTAGTCTAAATAATTTATCCTTATGAGTAATCAAATAATTTTATCCTCCTCAAAGTCATCCTTCTTTATGTCACCCCTTTTTTCTTCCCTTAATCATTCAAAGGATAAAGAAGGTTTTCAAGTCAAATATCGAGTCCTCACAAATAAAGTTGCCCTTACTCGTCATTAGGGGCATGTCATTTAAAGACATTCATATTCTTTTGAGCAAGCTTCAATTAGCCCACCACCTCTTGTCAAAGGCAAGACCTCAAGTCATGTTTTCCCATCAAAGTGCTTGAGTCACTAAAAGACCCAAATCATATGGTTCTCCTTCATTTCCTAAAAGTTCATCCCGATCTCTTTGCATTCCAACTGAACCCAAAAAGCATTATCTCTAAAAGCCTTCTTGGCCTAAATAATGCGTTCTTTCTTTTCTATGAAGTATTGAAAAAAAAAAAAAAAAAAGGAACAACTATAAAGTTAAAGCCCATAGCAGAAATCAAAATTTGTATCGCCTAAACCATATACTGGAAGCCCATAACCCACTTTCTTGAAAGCCATGCACAGTTTCTAAAAGCCCCAACTTCAAATCCTATGCTAGTGGAGGAAGCCTACCTCCTATTTCCAAAGCTCTAGCTCCTTGATGAAACCAAGCCACTTGAAGGGTCCTGCTGTGAACCAAAGTCAAGGCATGCCCCTCTCATCTACTCAGAGGAAACCCGATCTCCAAAATCCAAGTGAATTTTCCAAACTTAACCAAGCCATTTATCTTTGTAACCAAAACCCTGTCATACCAAGACCAAAACCAGAGCTAAGATTAACTAAATCCTAATATCTACCAACCCATTTGTTCAAACCTCTTGACAAAACCAAAACTAAACCCTAAAAGAAGTCCAAACCCTAGACTACCTAATTAATTGCCCAAGTGACTCAGCCAGGTTAAGAGCACAAAAAGAAACATTGGGCCACATGGAGTGAACCATAGGTCTCTGTCATATATGTTAACTTATAAGCCCCCTCATCGCCATAAGCTTCTAGAGTCAAACTAGGGGTAAACCATCGACTAGAAACAATTCTTCCTCCAAAGCCTTGGGAAGCCTAAAATAGATAATTCCCCTTCTGAACCTGAAATAAGTCACTTGTCTGCTAAATCCATCACAGACTAACCCCACTATCCCATTGCCATACCAAACCCCAACCCATGTCAAAATACCTAAATTATTACCTTCCAATAAGGTACCTTCCTAAAATCAGCTTTTCAGATAACCAGCTATTGGTTTAAGGCATGCTGCTTGCATGAACGCCTTTTTGCTTAGGGTCTAGATTACCCATCATTGTCATCACTTAAAAATATCACAGAATTGTCAGACCTTCCTGGGGCAATCCTAGGAATCCATCAAAAAAATCAATCAAAATAATCATCTTGCAACCTGCATGCCACTTTAAGAGTCAGTATTGCATGCAAATCGCATTCACGAAGTAAACACGTGAATCCACCCTTATGCATCTATGTAATCATCCATTATAGACATCATCAAAAATCATGCATGGCATAAAATTCAAATAAAAGGTTTGTGAATTCTGAAACATGCATGCATCATCTATGCACCAGCATCTATGTAATCATATGCAATCATGCACCATTATGCATAAGCTGAGCCAATAGCCTCACCGACACCTCCCAAAGATGACCAGTATCTCCTTGAAGCTAAATGATACCTTTCTCGATCTAATCAACAAAGTATGACTTCCAGAGTCCCTTTACTCCTAGCAAAGTTTCTTTTAGCCTTCCGAAATGCCCAACCCCTCACATTCAAAAGCCTAAGTTTCTTTGGCGTAACTAAAATTTTTTCAAAATCTGTAGAGCTAACTTGCCATAGGCCGAGGCTCTCCTTCTATCAAAATCTTTTTAGAATCTCTTGAGCTGACTCGCCATAGGCCAAGGCTCTCCCTTTATCAAGACATTTTTAGAATCTGTCTAGTTGACTTGCCATAGGCTAAGGCTCTGTTATCAAAATCTTTGCAAAATATCTTGAGCCAACTCACCATAAGTCGAGGCTCTCCTCCTACCAAACCTTGTCAGAATCTCACGAGCCAACTAACCATAGGTCGAGGCTCTCTTTTCACTAAATTATCCTGTCTAAAATTCTTTTCCACCCATAAATGTCTAGAAATGATCACCTAGACATCCATGTGGTTCCACTTTCCTCCTTTTTTACCTAAATCATCTTTACCTCTAACATTAAGGCCAAATAGATAGCCTTGATTGAGATTTATCCAAATCTTCTTTACCTCTAACATTAATGCCAAACAAATAGCCTTGATTGAGATTTACCTCTAACATTAAGGCTGAACAGATAGCCTTGATTGAGATTTACCCAATCTTCTTTACCTCTAATATTAAGGCCGAACAGATAGCCTTGATTGAGATTTATCCCAAATCATCTTTACCTTTAACATTAAGGCCAAACAGATAGCCTTGATTGAGATTTATCCCAAATCATCGTTACCTCTAACATTAAAGCCAAACATATAGTCTTGATTGAGATTTATCTAAATCATCTTTACCTCTAACATTAAGGCTGAATAGATAGCCTTGATTGAGATTCACCTTTAACATTAAGGCTGAACAAATAGCCTTGATTGAGATTTATCTAATCTTCTTTACCTCTAATATTAAGGCTGAATTGAAAGCCTTAATTGAGATTTATCCCAAATCATCTTTACCTCTAACATTAAGGCCGAACAGATAGTCTTAATTGAGATTTACTCAAATTATTTTTACCTCCAACATTAAGGCCAAACAGGTAGCCTTGATTGAGATTTACCCCAAATTATCTTTACCTCTAACATTAGGGCCAAATAGGTAGCCTTAATTGAAATTCACCAAGACTATTCTTGCATCCAAGGTCAAGGCCAGACTGACATAGCACCTCTCCCCAACATTCACTATATCATAATCACCTTTTGTTCAATGCCAATTCTAATGAAGGGGTAGCTATGAATGCTTATTTCAACACCTCCAAAATTCAATTCTAAACTTTTCAAAGCCGACCAAAGTATTTTTGGCATAATCTAATGCCTTTCCTACCCTGATCGGACCTTCTATACCATATGATATTTTTCCAAAACTAATAGGATTCTCTCCAAAACTGACTGCCTAAATGTTCTAAAATTAATTTCGAGCCTATCGATACTATCTGATAATTTTCTTGAGTTCTAAAACTCCTAAAAATTGACCCGGAAGCCTTAAAAATGGACCAAAAAACTAGCTAGAAAATGTGTGTCTGAAACTGATGTAGCTTCGCATCAAGGGCGGCGCAGATCTGTGACAGCTGCATGTCTTTGTCTCGGCCAACCGCTCTTCTTACACACGACTGCCGCATGTAGATTCACACCAACCACTGGGTTTAAATACCCAAAATGAGCTCCTTTTCATTTTTTTTAAATTTTTTGCCCTATCCTTTTGTCTTTTCACATTTTCACTTCCCAAATCACCCCCACCTCATTTTCTTATAAATAGCCCTTTCATTTCTTCATTTCAAACACACATTGAGTTAGAGTTGATAGCTATCCTATGATTTCTCTCTTTTTCTCCCTCCAACCACTCTCTAATTAATTAATTAATCTTTTTAATTAATTAATTACTTCACCCTAACCAAGTTAATTAATCTTTTTAATTAACTAAAATTTTCTTTAATCACTCAATTAATTAACTAATTAATCTTTTTAATTAATTAATTAATCACTCTTTTAAAATAAAATTAATCATTTTCTTAAATCCACCCTTCATCCATATTAATTAATTAATCTTTTTAATTAATTAATCCATCCACCCTTTTCATCATATTAATTAGTTAATTAATCTTTTTAATTATTAATTCCCCAAAATTAATCATTTTCTTAAGTCACCTTTATCCAAATTAATTAATTAATCTATCCACCATTTTCATCATGTTAATCAGTTAATTAATCTTTTTAATTAATTAATTAATCTCCCAACCAATCCAATCAACCGGTTCTATTAAAATGGAACTTTAGTCTGGTAAAAGCCTCCGTCCAGCAAAAGCAAAGGTATCAGCCTTTTCTTCTCACCGACAAATCCAAATCTAATCAATTAATCTGATCAACCCGTAAACCCTCCACTTAATCGTGGAAAAAACTATGTGGATTTTGATCCCCATTCAATGGGGTATGTAGGCGTGTTTGGAATTTAAATCCAAACCTGAAATCCAAATCTCAATCAATATCATTTCCCCTTTTTAATGTAATTTGTGAATGTTTATTTTAATTTTCTCATTGTATTCATACCATAATCATGCATTGATCATGATATTGTCATATAATATTTGTCATCCATGAAATTAATTTTTCAAAATCAAATTAAAATTAAGAGCCAAATTTAGATTATTTTTAACCAAAAACCTAGTCCCTGAGCTCAGACCTAGTTCGAAGACTAGTGATTTTTTTATCTTTGGATAAATTAATTGCAAAATTAATAAATTAGAGTCAATTTGGATTTTTTTCCTTAATGTTTTCCTAACTAAATAAAATTAAGGTGGCAACTCCCAAAATCATTTTCAAAATCAACCAAATCTGAACCCAAGGGTTCCATCGTGAGTCTAAACCCAAATGAGCATCCTAGTTCCCTCTAGCAGACCGGTCCAACGCTTAAGTGAGGCCTCACAACTCCCAAAGCTGATATCAAATTCAAAGGGTTCTCATTCTTATCTCCTTGATACATAAACTTCTCCCCATCCGTTGTTTGAAACCCTAACAGCTTTTCTCTATAGTCAATACAAGTTCCATGCTTATATAGCCAGTCCATTCCTAAGATTACATCAAATTCTAGCACATCTAGTCTTAATAATTCCACCGAAAGTTTTCATCCATCAATGGTTACTTTGCAGTCCTTAAACACATATTTCACTTCCATCATTTCTTCCAAAGGAGCTGATAATACTAAGGGTTCATTCATTAATTCCTTATTTCTACCAAGGCTCTTAGCAAAGCATAGAGATACAAATGAATGCATAGCACTGGAATTAATCAAGCATCTTGCACTAGAAGTTTGGATGGGAATGATCATGTGATGGCTGCATACGAAGCACGGGCCTCTTGTTGATTCAAAGCGAAGACACAACCCTTGCCCTTGTTGTTTACCACCAATGCATTTCCAGCAGCTTGCCCTTTGTTCTTGGCTCCTTACCTTTTGTCACATCCCTACCTTAGAGATATGACAGTCCTAGAACATGGGGAGACATAAGGTCACCCATGCCCATAAAACCCATTAACATATAACAATCATGCTAAGGATCTTACCAAACCTCTTACATTAACTCATTGAAAATGTTTAGATGAATACCATAATTGTGGAAGACTTAAGATAAATCATTATATATCAAATCCATAAGGAAAATAATATATATCCATAAGTATAAATCAACATTCCCAGAGCATCTAATGACAAGACTTCATAAAAATAGTATTATTGACAACTCAGACAAGGAATTCCCTAAGCAAAATAGAATGCTTGAGCCATCACCTTGCCTCCTCACATTTGCTCACCTGGAACCACATAAGGAAAAAAGGGTGAGATAGATTATCTCAATGAGTAAATGAAAAGGCACATACATTATCATATATTCCTTTGAAAGGAAACATATAGCTTATACACATAATTCATGATTTATAATTCATGAGTCAGTTGCAATTTAGCAAGGGTTCAACTTGGCAAGTTGGCAAAAATCACACTTATAACACATAGTGAGTGAAGGCTATTGCCCTATCACTCGAACACATAGAGGAGAGATGGCCTTATACCAAATTCCAACTCCTATCACATAGAAGGCGTGAAACTGATCAGGCTCCATGGCTAGAACCACCCCTTTCTAGTTGAGGTGGATACACTACCCCTATCCATTAGGTTAAGACCATGTGCACAGGTTTCGATGATTACCCGCATCGGCACGAGGATTCTATATAAAGGGTAAAGATACCATAGCTAGAGCTATTGGTAAACACAATTAACAATATCACATAAGGCAACAATAACATGTATTTCAATAACAATATTGGTTTAGCTTTCAAACAATGATACAATGAAAGTGTAGTTCTAGAAAGAATACAAGTTAGGGTGTTAATCACAAGAATTTCTCATTGGATAATAAAATAGTTTTGGACTAAATATCCCTTGGCAACCCAAGCTTGACAAAGAAATCATATAATAATAATTAAAATGGAAAGAACTTGGGTTTCAAAGATCATAAAGGTTCACATAACAATATATCATATTCTTGTAACACAACAAAATGTTGTTCACACTTATAACACGAATGTGGCATTTACCCACACTTAAAGAATGAATACGATGTTTACTCACCTTGGGGTTCCTTTACTCCTAGTACACATAGTCCCTTTTGCACTTCTAAAGCTCCTCAAACTCTAACATAATATTTGATTTAATAATTAGTATTTATTTACTCATAATGCTCTTATCCCATAACTACCCATGCACATATAGTATACACATTAGAGTTCACACATAGGTGTACTCATCACTTGCACATAACACATTGACTTTAAAAGTCTTGCACACTTAAGCCTTATTGGCTCATATGAAAAAACATTACAATCATATCAATACCTTTTTAGGGTCATCACAATATTATTACCTCAATATCAATTCACTTTAACAATTATCTTAGTTCACTTTACACTTCCATACATGTCAACTTAACAATTAACCCTTCAAGCGTTATGCTTAACTCTTATGATCCCTTTCACTTCATTAACTCATCACCATATGTTCATCATCAATTCATCATAACATCTAGTTCCATATTTCTCAACCACATTTGTATCATAATCACAATATAAGATTAAGATACCTTAAGTATACCAAAATGCATTTAAGCTCATATAGGATCATACCTTCCACTAACATGCAATTTTATCATTTATTATACATACATACAAGTCAATAATCATCAAAACACATCACATAAAATTTATAAACATTGGGACAAAAATGTTCATGTAGGCCAAATGCATCACCAAGGCAAAAACCAAATTCTTCTTCTTTTCGTACTTTCCGTCTATTTCAGAATATGTAAAAACATGGTTTAAACCAAGAGTTTTCATGAAAACATAAAAAAAAAAATCATTTTAGAACTTAAATTCATAAGAATCGGCCACTATTGGGGTTATTAATATATAAAAATTCAATAGTGCACAAAACCATAAGTTTTCTTATTTTCGGTATTTTTCGGTCATTTCAGAAATATGTAAACAGGTTGTTTAAACCATTATTTTTCATTCAATCATAGAAAATATCAGTTTAGAACACATTCCTTCATGAATCGGTAGCCATAGATAGGGTTTATACAAAAAAAAATTCCAAGTTCAAAGGCTTAGGTGAAAAATCATGAGTTTCTATGCTTTGCGCGCATTTCGTTCATTTCAGCGATAAACAGACACATGATTCAAATCATTATTTTCCATCTAAATGAAACAAATATCATATTAGAACACCTATTCATACAAATCAGCAGCCATATGACCATGCAAGAATAAAATTTTCTAACTTCCAAGTTCTAACACGAAAACTTTGAATTCCTTTGTTTTTTGAAACTTTTCGGTCATTGCAGAAATATGCAAAAATATTATTTAATCCAATATTTTTCATCAAAACAAATCAAAAATCAGTTTAGAATACAACCATGCACAAATTCCCCCCCCCCCCTCCCCCCCTTTATGATGTTTATGCATAAAAATTGTGATTTTAAGTTATAGAATTCACCTTTGGAGGAATCTTGCGGAAAGAATCGTGTTTTGTAGAAAATAAATTTTCTCTCCCAAAAATTCACTCAAACAGAATTGAATTTGTAGAAATCAGTAATCAAATAGTTCAAAATAATTTTCCCATAATTTATTTCATAGAAATCAGTTTAGAAATCGAAAGAAAATAAAAACTTACGATTACGGTCACGAAATCGCAAAATGGTAAGGTGTTTTCAATATTTCGGTAGAGAGAAATATTTTGAGAGAATTTTCTATCAAGATACAGAAAGAATAAGAGAATGGCTGCTGGAAACCCTTGTTTGGCCGAAATTTAGAATATATATTAGGGTTTGGGTGAATTTTCCACTAATACCCTTAATGAATTAGGTTAGGAGGATTTTAGTGTAGTGGGCTTTTAGTTATTTGGGATTTTTCTTTAAATTTTCAGCTGAATAAGAATTAAAATAAAAAAAATATTTTTCTTATTAATTCTAGAACATTTCCCTCAAAAATATTTATTTTAAAGATATTTTAAAAATACCCATAAAATTATTTTATGCTTAAAATTTGTCTTATGCATGAAAATTCATTTTATTTAAAATAAATTCTTTTATGCAAATGCACTTCATGTAAATCATTTATTTCACCATAGCAACACTTATTATGCATATTAAAATTAATTTAATATGCCACATACTCATTAATCACTTAGATCATAAATTTTCACACGAGCACACACTTAACCTTATTAATTTTAAATCAAGCAATTTATCATGAAAATTCCTAGGGTGAGTGTGGGTTGTTACACCTTTGAGGTTGGAATGGTTTAGGTGGTGGAGGTGATGAGGTTGCGTTTCTCGAATTCCTCGTTAGTGGCAAGTCCTTGATGAAGTGACCCATCTATCCATACTTTAGGCATACAGTAGAGACTCTTCGGCAAACTCCAGGATGTTTCTTGCCACACTGGCTACAAGTGCAGAAACTCTACTTAGATTGACCATTTTAATGCCCAGGTGTTGAAGTTATTAGTGAAATTTCCTTCCCTGGACCTCCTTCTCCCTTATGCTAGCCTCCATGACCCTTGTTCTTATGCCTATCCTTCTGCTCATGCTCTGCTCATTCAGCTCTTTCAGCCTTATATCTCATTTCTATTATCTTGGCCTTATCTATCAATTTGGCCAAAGCCAAGAACTCAGTTGTTGCTAAGGAGTTGAACAAAGGTGTAACTAGTCCTTTTAAGAAGCAGTTGATATGACTGGCTGTGGTAGGAATGATGGTGATAGCAAACTGGCTAAGTCGTTAAACTCTTTAGCATACTCTAACACTGACATTCTAGGTTTTTGCTTCAGTTGTTTGAACTTTCATGCCCTATCTTGCCTTTCACCTTAAGGTAAGAATTGATCCATCATCTCTTACTTAAACTCTACCCATGTAGGTGGGTCTACTCTATATAATCATTCTTTAATATTTCTTTCATACCAATACTATGCCTCCTTCTTGAGTTGGAGTCACTAACTCAATCATTTGCGTGTCAGAGCATGACAATCAATGGACTAGCTTGTCCATCTCATCTAAAAATTCATATGGGTCATCACCCTTCTCACCGCAGAAGGTAGGTGGCTATAGCTTCTTGAATTTCAAGATAGTCATTCCCCCATCAGGTAGCCACTTCCTTTCCCTCCGTGCAGGCATCACTATCACAAGAGGCGGAACTCCATTCTCTTCTTGTGTTGGCGACACTTCTAACCTTTGAACTCGCAACTCATCCAATTCTTTGCGCAAGTCCCTCATCTCCTTGGGCATAGCTTGTACCTACTTTGAAGAGGCTTACTCACTAGAGCCCATGGTCGGTACTTTCGAGTTAGACCTTTCTCTTGATCTTGTTGGTGTAGAGGCAGCATTGGAAGCAGCCTTTAATATCACATCCTCACTAGCCCTAACAAGTTGGGCAACTATGTGGTCCTTCTTCTTGGGAGGCATTTTGCTATAATGATAAGGAATTTAGTGCTAATTCCCTTCTAACTCATATCACCCCACTACTCAACTATCATATTTATAATGCATTTAACATAAGTACTCATTATATTACATCACAAGGCACATGTCACATATCACATATCCTAGCATATATCATATATCATAATCATGTAACGTATTATCATATATCATAATCATGTAACATATTATCTTATAGCATGAAGAACTCTCCTATCATATAAGAGTCAATCATATCATAGGCAATAAAAAGAATTAATCCATTCTAAATCATTAAGCAATCAAATAATATCATTCGTATCGTATGAGTTCTATGCTACTAGGCCAATAGTTATCAATACCAGCTTGAGTCTCAACTGTGCCCCCTCTCAGGGTGAACATCAGGTAGCTTCTAGGGTCGCTCAGATGAATAATCTATAAGAAGGCAATTGACCATAATATGACTAAAGCCACAACATTTATAGCAGAGGAAATCTCTATCCAGCATGCGACTCATCGAGGATAAAGTCCTAGATGGCTAGTAGCAAAAATCTCTAGGTGCATGGTCTCCCATCTGCTCCACATCTCTAGTCTTAAGTTGCTCCACATCCTCCCTCAAAGTATGAACTAAGGACCTAAGTGGTCGATTTTCCTCTATCAAGTCTGAGTAGTCACTCTCTAATTTCTAAATCTTACCATTAACACAGTCATAGTTTAGATACTCCTCGAGGTCCTTTTCTTCAGGAATACTCTCTTCCTTGCAGTGAATCACAAGCATGACTTTCAGGAACATCTCATGCCAGGTTCTCTTGTACATCACATGGGCTACTCTAGGTCGAGGTCCTCTAATAGGGGTACTTTTCTTGGTCATATGATAAAAGAATCATAAGGCACACAAACAATAATAAGGACTACTATAGCTTATCAGGATTTTGTAGAACTATACTAGTGATAGACTATAAGTGACATGATAAAAAATTCCTATGCTCTTAGATTATACTTAATCAACCTAATAAATAGACAAGTCTAAACTAGACAAAAACTACAACTCTGATACCAACTTTGTCGCATCCTAATTTTGGAGATATGACAGTCCTAAAACATAGGGAGACATAAGGTCACCTATGCCCATAGAACCCACTTATACACATATAAACACTGCCTAAGGTCATACAAAAACCTCATGCATTAACTTAAATATCCAATAATAAAGAAAACTTTAACCAACGAAAGAATAATTTTAAAATAGTTTAAATATAATCCTTAAGAAAAGAACATTTAAGACTCTAAATAAACTATGAAATGAATAATATTCCAAAAATAAAACTCATAGAGCATCTAAGAGGGACCCTTCACATCATAATACAACAATAGACTTGGACAACGAAATCCCCTAAGTGGAGTAGATTTGCTTGAGCTATCATCTTACCTCCTCATAATGCTCACCTAAAACCACATAAGGAAAGAAGGTGAGATAGATGATCTCGATGTGTAAACAATACAACTTGAACAATAACACATATCCCTTTTATAAGGGTTCATAATCCATAATTTATGGTTTGCAATTTTGCAAGGTTCACATAAATGAACTTGTAACTTGTAGAGTGACAGTTGTTGCCTTATTCACTCAAGGGAGAAGTGCCATCATACTAAATTCCAACTCCTAACTTGTACCTTATAAAGAAGCATGAAATTGATCAAGCTCTATGATTAGGACCGCCCCTTCTAGCTGAGGCGGAGACACTAACCCTATCCATCAAGTTAAGACCGTGTGCATAGGTTCCAATGATTTCTCGTATTGGTACGAGGATTTTTACAAAAAGGATTCATAGGTACCATAGCTAGAGCTAATGGCAATCACTTATAATAATAGAATTGAAGAATGCAATCACATGTAACATAATAGCAATAGAAGTTTAGCTTATTGAATGAAAGATACATAATAGTGTGGTTCTAGAAAGAAATTAAGGTAAGGCAAAATCACAAAGGTATATTCTTATCATTGAATTAACATTAGTAGTTTCAAACTTATTGTCCTTTGACAACCCAAGATTAACAAAGAAATCACATAATTATAATTAAAAATAGAAAGGAACTTGGGTTTCAAAAATCTCAAAGGTTCACATAACATGACAACTTGTACTTGTAATATTAACATAATGTTTACTCACCTTGTGGTTCCTTAGCTCCTAGTCCTTGTAGCCCTTAAACTTCTAATATTCCTCAAGCTCTAGCATACATTACAATCCAATACTTAGCATTTGTTTAACATCATACTATCCTATCCCATAACTACCCTATGTATATGTAACATTCATATATACTTGGAGATGCACTTAGAAGTGTACTCATCACTTGCACATATCATGTTGACTTTTTAGTCTTACACACTCAGCCTTCTTAAGGTCACATGAAAACACATAATAACTCATAACAAGACTTTTCTATAGCCAAACACAATATATCATGATCTTAATATCAATTCAATTTAACATCCAACTTGGTACACTTAATACTTTCCATATATATTAACTTAACAAGTAACCTTAAAAGTGTCATGCTTATCTTTTTTTACCAAATTATATAGTCAATCTCATAGTCAATTTAAGGTCATCAATCCACAATTAACACATCATATGGCCTAATTCACATGTCACTTAATAATGTACACATATTAATCAAAACATATCAATTAGGGTTTTGGAAACCCTAGGTAGGCCGAACCTTCATTGGATTTTCCTATAGTTACTCCTTCAACCAACATACAATTAAACCATGCATTATTCATATACACATGCCAATCATCATTAAAGTATATATTATAGAAATTATAGATATTGGGATCAAAATCCTACCATAGGCCGAATGCACACATATCATGGAAATCATATATTTTCTTGCTTTTGGCACTTTCTGTTCATTATAGTAATATGCAAAAATATGATTTAAATCAACATTTTTTATCTAAACATAACAAAAATCATTTTAGAATAACTTAATATACAAATCAACACCCTTTTGCTCATATGCATGAAAATTTCAACTTTTAGATTTTAGGATGGAAACCATGGATTTTCTTGTTTTTCGTACTTTCTGATTATTATAGTAATATGCAAAAATATAATTTAAACCAATATTTTTCATCTATACATAAATAAAAGTAGTTTAGAATACATTAGCATACAAATTGGCACCCCACTTTATGCATATGCATGAAAATTCTAACTTTTAGATTTTAGGGTTCACCTTTGGTGGATGTGCGAAGAAAGAGTTGTGTTTACGCTTGAAAGTCAATTTCTCCTTCAAATAAAACACTTAGTCCAAATTAAACATCAATAAAAATATTAAATATACGGCCCCATAGAGATTTCTCATGATTAGTTTCATAAAAATCGCAAAGTTTGAAGACACCTTGTGAATTTCAGTTGAGAGAGAGTTTTTGAGAGAATTTTCTATAAAAATCTGATGGAAAACAAAATGGAGGCTGCCAAAAGGATATGGAGGCTAAATATTAGGTTAGAATTATGGTTATGGTGCAAATTTACAAGTTTGCCATTGATGAGCTAAGTTAGGAATGTTTTGGTATATTGGGCTTTTGGTGAGTTAGAGCTTTTAATTTAATTCATGGGCTGATTATAAATAATAAAAAATAAAATATTTTTCTTATTATTTTCATTAAAATCTCCTAAAATATTTATTTAAAAATATTTTAAAAATACTCATAAAAATTACTTTATGCTTAAAAATCACTTTGTACATGAAAATTCTCTTTATATGCAATAAATTAATTTATGCATATGCACTTCACATAAATCACTTATTTCACATTAATATTTCATGTTATGCATACTAGAACTAATCTAACATGCCAAATACTCATCAATCACATAACATATGAATTTTGATAAAAGCATACACTTTGTCATAGTAACTCTAAATTCAAATAAATTGTCACGAAACTCCTAGGGTGGGTGTGGATTGTTTCAAAATGTTAATTTGATGAATCTAGAATCAATTTGAGATTTGAATGAAAAATTGATGGTCTTCCCCAAATTCTAGGATTTATGCACCAATTTAGAGAATTTGAGATTTGAACTTGGATTCATGAAAGTGAAGTGGAATTAAAATTAGAAGTAATATAATATCATTTGTATAATGTTGAGGTTGAAATTAAATTACTAAAAATTATATTCTCCAAATAAGATGAATTGAACATCATTACGAAATTAAAACGTATAAGTGTGGCATTAATGACATGTCTCAACTATATACTATAATGATAAAGCAAGCATAAAATATATTAGATTAAGTGATAACAAGGATTAAACTAAATTATGACTGGTAACCTAACTAGATACTAATTAATACATAATTGAAATAATATGATTGTAGAGTCCAAAGGCAAGGGTAAGAACATTGCTTAAGATCATGGAGAAAAATACTTTAATCAAGATTGAATATTTATAGAAGCAAAGGATTTCAAGGTGAGTACTTAATAATATGATGTGATTGAGCCATATATGTATGCAACCATTGTTCGAATTACCACCCATTGACATATACCTTGATTTGATGTTGAACATATGTTACCTATTGGTTGTTGAACCATTGGAATCCCATATTCTTCTTGTATGGCATTTGGCCATTGTGAGTCACCTACATTGGTCCTATATTGTGACCAATGATGAGAAGCATTGATATACCATTCTATTTTCCATTGAATTCCTAATATGGACCTTATATGTGTCTTCTTATTGATTCCTATTATTAAGCAGAAATCCTCTCAAGTGTGAGGAAATACATCAGACCTTGTGCATTTGGTTAAGCTTACGGGTAAGGCTAGAGTACCTAACCTCTGTTGGGGGGACGCCTAACTTAAGACCTTATCAGTCTTGCATAGTGTGATGCATGTGAGTGAGCAAGGCTTAGGCTACCACTTTTTAATATTTATGTGTGGGAAGCCTTCCGCTTCCAAGAAATTATGATTTCTGCTAATGTATTCTTGATTCAAAATGAAGATTTTGATTAACATCACTCCATTGCCATGTTGAATCTATATGAACAATAACCTCTAAAATTGTCCTCATATTATGTTATATTATTATTTACTCGCTAGGCTTGTCTCATTTCGTAGCTATTTAAATCTTTTTCCAGTCAGGGTGACATGCTAGCAAGGTAAATTCCAAGATGTGTTCTTCGCTTGGGAATTGCTCTACTAATTTTGGTGTTTTGAGTCTTGATTATGTTACTCTGAAGATTGACATTATAAAGCTCCACAGTTATTGAAGGTCTAGTATTGATATGTATCAAACTCATGAGCACTGTAAACTGTATTGTAGTAATTAATGCATGTTATAGTATGTAATGGATGTATGGATGATGGATTTAATTATAAGAAATGGAAAGTTTTAAAGTAACAAATATGACTATAGCATTAATGGACATTTGATAATAAGTAAAATAATAAAGTAATAGTTGGAAATGGAAAAGAGTATCGAGTTTTGACCTTATGATAAGATATAACATAGTAAATGATAATTAATAATGAGTTCAATAAGGTTCTATAGATTTAGATGACCTTATGTTTCCATAAACTCTAGGATTATCACATCCTAAAATTTGGGTCGTGACAGAGTTAGTACCAGAGCTAAAGGGTTGGGTCTTATTCATACTTATTAACTGTATGAATTTTAGGTTAAACCATGGAACATAGGATTTCTTGTCATTGTAATTTTTAAGGTAGATCTGCGTTAACATTATATGTTAGGTTATTATTTCATTTTTGTAACTTTTGTGTACATTATTGTATTTTTATATTATATTCTAGTTGTAACATGTAGATGCCACAAATACATAATCTTGTTAAAGATAGAGAAGCATCGAATGTGGCCTCAGCTGTTCTGCCAAAACCCAAAGAGATTAATCCAAAAAAGGATCTTGACCCAATTTGGGTAGTGAGAATGAAAGCACAGTATAAAGAGGCAATAAGGGAGTTTCATATATTAAGAGAGAAAGTACATAGTTTAAGAAGAATGATTAGAGATATGAAATGGGAGTTAGCATGAGCAAGCCATATGCACCAAAACCCAAAGGTGGAACCGATCCCACCTCTTTGAGACATGATGCCATGATTTTCCAAACATTTATGTGTAGCCTGTGGTGGGCTTGAACATTCGGAGGAAAGATGCCCTATTATCAGGTGTGTGTAATCCCCTTCTTTATTATCCATGGCTCGTAGACATATGGACCCTAAAGAAAGTGAAGCTAATTATAGTGAGAGAGGTTTGGGAAATTAGTGAGACTAGGCTAAGAATGGATAGATTTTGATTAGGTTTTCGATGTAATAAATGGCACGTATATATATGTAGTGGATAGGATAGTATGAAAGATAACTGATGGAATATATAATCCTTTTGTATATGTACAATATGTAACTATTGTATGAAAGTTTGGAATGAATTATATTCATTTTTATGTACTATGAAGGGAGAATGTTCATTAACCATTGGAGTTACAATCTGCCTTAGGTTTGCCACCGTCGAGACTTGTCCATCACGATCATAACTATCTTATCATGTCCTAGGTTGCAATCGCGACTGGGGTCATAAAATACACTATGTCTCAATGATGAGAATCCATATACCATGCAATAACCTCACAAATACATGCATGATAAAGATTTCAAGAAGGTTCTTCAAGGTTGTCATTTATATCAAGATAGCTTAGAAAGGCATACAGTACAACCATTATGCATGATTGATGGATCATTCAAGAAGAAAATAAAGTTGTATGAAGTTTCCTATAAACCAATCAAGGATATTTGGATCATGATCTTTGCATATGGATCCAATTGTATTCAAGGAAACTCCAAGGGCTTAATCAATCTATTCAAGCCTAATGTCAAGATGAAGAAGCCAAATTACATTCCTATTTGCTTAGGCCTAATCTATTCAAGTGTTTACAAGGCTACCATTCTTTATTCAAATTGGATCCTCCATATTTGGGCTTTTCAAATCCAATTTACCATGTTTTATTTAGTGTTTTGGCTGCCTATGTTATGTATACAGCCCAAGAGTTGTTTAAACTTCTTTATTTTCATGTTTTAATTAATTTTGGGCCTATTTCATGTTAGGTCAAAGGCCCATCCGAATTTTATAGTTTAATTAATTAGATTTTAGTTTCTAGTTAGGAAATAGCTTCTCTTGTATAAGAAGGATTCCTAACTTGTTTTAGAATTTAGTTCTAACTTAGTTATTATTTAGGAATTAATTTCTAATTAGGAATCTTCAATCCTTGTATTGGAAGATTTTCTAATCCTTAGCGTATTCTAATTTAGGGTTGAGCCTCTATATAAACTCAACCATTCATGTAAAAAGAAGGAATGTTATGATAAATAAAAATTCAGTTTTCTTAAGAGTGTGGTCTCTTGGTTTTGATTCTTGCTTGAATCAAGTTCATACAATCAAAAATAATTACTTTGTGCGTATTTATTCTAAGGTTCTCTTCCATGAGTTCGGTCTTGTGTCATGAAGATCATCATCTAAAGGTGATCATATTCCAAGGTGCTCTATCACGGGTTCGATTTGGGTCGTGGACTTGGGGAAAACCTGATTTAGCTTTCCAAGGAGTTGCTTCCAAGTATAAAGATAATTGGGTCTCAAGTTTAATACACTTGGGTTTCATATCACTCAAGTTTCAAATCAATGTTTTGCCTTTTAAATTAGTCTCAGTCGTGACCATTTGGGTCGCGATTGCAAAGTTTATGTGGCTCTCGCGATTCAAAAGCTTATTTCATGACTTAAGGGATTATTGAATCTTTGAATTTACAACCTTTTTGATGGATGTTGACTATAAATAAACACTTAATAAACATGTAAAATAACTTTAATTTGATTTGTCAAGAACAGAAAGAGAGGTTAACTTGGTAGTAGTTAAAATAACTATAAATGACTAATATATATGTGTGTGTGTGTGTGTGTGTGTGTGTGTGTACACACATGTATGTACACACACACACACATATATATATATGTATGTATATATATATGTGTGTGTGTGTATATATATATGTGTGTGTGTGTGTGTGTGTGTGTGTGTGTGTGTGTATACATACATGTATACACACACACACACACACACACATACACAAATATATATATATATATATATATATATATATATATATATATATATATATATATATATATATATATATATATATATATATATATATATATATATATATATACATATGAACTAAAGGAAAGGTATTATTAGATTTGTGGTTTAGATGCTATCTCATAGAGTAGAACAGTAAGAGAGGCAAAGATCTTAGGAAGCTGAGAGCATTACTCTAGATGCACCATCCAATCAACATTCGTTCGAGATAATGACAGACAATCATTCCAATCAAGACAACATACTGTAGATAATAAAGAAGAAGGACCACCTAGAGACATGGAAGCACTAATACAAGAGAATCAAGAGTTGAGGAGGGAACTAATAGAGTTGAGACGAAGGCAGGAAATGCCTCTGCCACTGAGAGCACCACTTCATGTGAGAAGAAGGATGTTACTTGAGGAAGGAGTTTCAATGAATGAATTCAAGAAGATAACATAGAGATTGTCATGCTTCAATGAAAAGTCAATTGAATTAGTGGGTTTGCAACTTAAAAAGGATGCATAAGACTAGTTTGAAAGAGATATTGAGGACCAACTGTAAGGAGATGATCCTCCCACGAGGGCTGAATTTAAACAAAAGCTAATGGATGAGTTTTTAACTGAAAGGGAAAGGCAAAACCACGCTTTTTAATTTGAGCAATTGAAGCAAAGGCTTAGGATGTCTGTATCTGAGTATGCTTGAGAATTTAAGCATCTAAACAAATATGCTACTCATATTATGCCTATAGAAGCAAGTAGGGTCGATCGATTTCGATGAGGATGATCGCTCTAGTTTATAACGTGTTGGTAGCCATTGATTTCCCCACCATGGACAAGTTAATTGATAAAGCTAATCTTATGGAGGCATGACACAAGGCTGAAAGAGCGAAACGAGCGAAAAAGGGGCAAAAATACAAGAGTAAAAAATAAAAGGCAAAGCCGTCAACACAGAGGAAGCTTTACTCAAAGTAAGGGACCAAAGTGAACTTTTGCTATGGTTGCCCCTTACCAGTCATGAACTAGAGGACAAAGTTAAGTCTAGGCAAGTAGTGTTTATATAACCTCAGTTTTAGGCAACATAAGTATTTATCAAACCGGACAATAAGGTTAAACTATACCTATTTGTACTTCATGTGGATGATAGCATTAAAGAGTCTATCAAAGAGCTGCAGGAGCATGTTTGTGATGTAGATAGATGGGACATTTCATTAAGGACTGTCTAATGACAATTAATTAGAAGACAACTATAGAAGCTTCGCAGCCCACTGTGTAAATGAATCAAATTGAAAATTGTAGATCTAAAGGGTGAGGCTAAGGTACAGGACAATCCTTAGGCAATGTCCAAGCTATGAAAGGTAGAGGCAGAGGGAAAGTTTATACCCTTAATCAACAAGAAGCTTGTACGTCTAATAATGTCGTTACAGGCACTATTCTCATTCAATCTATTAATGCTTAATGTTTGTTTGATTATGGTGCAACACATTCATTTGTTTCACAATATTTTGCTAAGAAACTAGATGAGGGAAAAGAAGTGATGTATGAACCTTTAATCATAACCACACCTCTAGGAGAAACTGTGGTAGTAGAGCAAGTGTATAAAGATTATATTATAGAAAAAGAACATAGGAAACTTTCTACAAATTTGATCGAATTAGAAGTTTTAGAATTTGATATTATATTAGGAATGGATTAGTTGTCTATGCATAATGTTCACATAGATTGTATAAGGAAAAAAATTGATTTTAAAAAGGAGAATTGATGTGCCGAAATGCATACTAACAAACTATAAGTGCACAGGTCGTTATCAAGTAATAAAGTATTGAGTATGAGTATCATCTCCATGAGGATAGTGTATAAGTACTAGAGCAAACTTTGACCATTGTCTAGTTAATCAAAATGTAGATTAATTAAACTAAGCTGAATTAATTAAGCTAACCTAAGAAAGCAAGTAAATGATATTGATGGAAATAATCTAGGCAAAGCTAATCTAAATATAAATCCTCCTAGTTGCTCATGCATATCAAACAATGGATTAAATTGGACTCTCACTAAATTAGATAAAAACCTTTCTCAAGTGATTAAATCCCTAACTTCCTAAGTATTACAGGGGAATCTCTTTTCAACCTATAATCACATTGGAGCAGCATTAAGTTCAAGAGATTAACATCCAAATAAGTTTTGTAGGTCTATCTCTAGCAACCCAATCAACTTTCTATTCCCATGAGTGATCTATCTATATTAGGGTATCTCTACTCGTCTAATATAAAAATAATATCCAATCAACAAGCTAGCAATTGCTAATTAGAATAATAAGATTTATCATGAAAATAAAACAACCAAAGATGAATTGATTAAAGGTTAAATCCTTCAATCTATACAATTAAAACTAGGGTTCATTACAAATAGAATTAGTTTAGATTAAAATTGAAGAACAAAGATGCAGAAAATAAAAGAGGGAGAAATCTCAAATAAATCTAGGAGTTGTTCTTCGAAATCTTCTCTTCAATCTTCCATATGCACTTGGAACTTGGTCTTTGATTCGATTAAATCCTTAATATCTTTAGCCTTCAAGCCTCTCCCGTGACTCTAGGGCTTAGCCAACCCTTAGATCTTTGTTTTTGCTCTGTGATAGCTCTCTTCTGGTTTTCTAGGTCAATTTCTTTATATAGGCACATTTCTAGGTTTAGGACATGGCCATGTTGCTGGGTGTGTCGACGTCGTGACTACACACCATGACCACAGGCACAGCCATGCCTCAAGCCGTGTGAAGTTACTGGATAGATTGGAATTGGCCTTTAATGATACAGGTAGGAACACGGTCGTGTCTATGGGCATGTCATAGCTATTGCCTTCAAATCTAATGACACAGGCAGCGACACGGCTACTGGCCGTGTCGCGTAGATGAGCATTAATCCTTTGCCCATTTTCTTCTATTTTTGCTCCTTGGCTTTGCAGTTTTTTGATAAATTGATCCATGGCTCCTATAAACATAAAAGAACTCTAGAAAGACATTAAAAAATAAATCAAACTCAATTTAAGGATAAAATACATTAAGAACAAGAGGTAAAATATAGTTAATTAAACATTTATTAAATTCCCCCACACTTGAGTATTTGCTTGTCCTCAAGCAAATTAAATCATAACAATTGTAAGAAATAAAACCTACCCTCTCTAGTCAAAGAAATTTGAAAAGATAGTAAGGCTCAAACATGGTAGCCAAATCAAGAAATTTCTAAAACAAATCTCGAAGACTTGAAACCTAAATTCTAAAGTTATAAGTTTAAGCAAATAATTCCACAGAGACAAAAGTTCAAGCAAAGTAGATTCATAAGGATTTTTCCCTTAGGTGCTTGACTACTCACTTGGCTTTTTATTGACTATGCATTTTAATTCATATTTTCTTTTTAATTAACTAAGGACCCCGACTTGTTTGAACCGTCATACTAGCCTTTTTACATGAATGCAAATACTTGTGGTGCTGGCCTCCAGTTACTTAACTAGAATCACATATTCAAATGGCTACTAACACTATTCATATTCTCAACCCCTTTTGTTTACCAGAGTCAAGAATAGTAAAATATGTAAACATTTTCAAAGCTCCCTGCATAATCTTTTTTTTTTTTCAAGAAAAATAGTTAAGCTACCTAAGGTATTAAGCATTTCTACTAAAGTAGAACAAAAGTAATAATGGAATAATATAGGCTCAAAAAGTGTAACTAAAGTTTCAAATTTCAGGCAAAAAGATTTGCAAAAATTTAATTCTCTAATCATGACCACCACATTCAATCCACACTACAACAAGTCATTGACATAGCAAAATTAGACTGATTTATCACTAGAGAGAGTTAATTTCAAATCAAACTATCACTACAACTCAATTCACTCAATCGTATGATTTAATGAAAGATAGGGCACACTAAAATATCTCTCCCCCACACTTAAGTAACACATTGTCCCCAGTGTGTTATAAACAAGAAAAATGAAAAAGTAAAAGAGAGAATTAACAACCCTGAATGATGTACCACATGAATCTTGTGTAGTATTCCTTATAGTGAGAGTTTGCCATGATCAATATTTCTCCACATAGAAAAATCAAACTACAACTAAGATAGGATCCATTCAATTGAAAACAAAAATAAAAAACAAAATAAAACAAAAATAAACCAGCAATGGGTTACCTCCCATTCAACGCTTCTTTGACGTCGTGTTAGCTAGACGTTAGTGTTATTCATCTTTCACTAACAAAGTGGAGGATTCCTTATGCTGGATACCTCCATAAACCAAGATAAAGAATATTATGCAAAGGTTATGGCCTTTACATAGCCTTCTTTCAGCAATAAAAAATAAATTTGGTTCTTCATGTCGTGTAAAACTGAGCTTGTGAGTTATAGAACCATCATTAAAGAGCTTTACCCATTGGCTTAGCATTGGGAATTCTAGTCATGTTACCAAGAGATTGAGCATGCTATGTTCATCATCCACCTCATATGAATCTTTGATGCTCCACCTAAATCCACTAACAGTTTGCTTTAACACCTCCACAAAATAAATCTCCCTCTCCAAAGAAAAGTTAGAGACTATAAATACTAGCCAACTACTAGAGTCCCTCATAAAGTAGCACTGTGAGAAGGGTGGCAAGGGTGTAAGAATGTATGTGGTGGGTTGTGGTATTGATGGAATTGAGGTTATGTTAAGGGTGGGTGGTTGAACTATAGGTGGGTTGCTGTCAGTCTCCTCAAAAGGTGGGAGGGTTGGAATGATAGGGAAAGTATAATTCTCAACATTCATAGTTTTCCCCTCTATGCTCTCACACAACTTGCTATCATTGGAAGAGAATTCTTCAACACTTGACTCCTTTTCACCCATGTCACATTATTCAAGTTGGGATTGCATGTCTAGATGATCATCTTCATTAAGTTCTTTGTGCAACATTCCCAAATTGGTCGCACCATTCTCGTCTTCCTCATTGTCATCATCCCAAAACCAATTGATGGTAATGGTCTTATGTTGTTCCTCCAGAATGGCTTTAGTTTCACTGGCAAATTGTCTTCAAGTCTCTCACTTAGTAGTTTCAAAATTTGCCCAGTGAAATTCTTTAGATTGTGAAGAAAAGTCTACTAGTGTTCCAGAGCTGTCTCGATGCTCTGAAATCTTTACTCTGTAACTTCCACTAAAGTCACAAGCATCTCTTCCAACCTTTGCTCCTCTTGTGCATGCTCATCATCCTCTAATGTAGCATCCACTTCAAATTGAGTTGGGAGATCAGCTTCTGATGTATGGTTTCTGTTGCTCTCCACTTCCTTAGTCAAATTCTCCATAGACACCATGAATCTTTCTAATGCAAGTTCAAGGGATGACTTTTCTATTAGTGCTTCCCATCCGTATTCTACTTGGAAATCAGTGTGATAAAGATATTGATCTCCCTGATGTCCCTATCTTGATTTAGGCAAGGACCCCACTGATGATAATTCCATTCAGCCATGGAGAAATTTTTTGTTTTTTTTTTTCTGAAACACAAAAAAAATTCAAAAGAAACAAAAACGTAAAATAGCAAAAACAAATAAAATAGCTAAAAATAAAACAAATAAACAAGTAAAACAAAAACAAATACAAAAATAAAAACTAGATCAATAATCTTTATTAATATTGCTAATATTATAAAACTATCCTCGGCAATGGCGCCAAAAACTTGATGTGCCCAAACGCACACTAACAAACTGCAAGTGCACAGGTCATTATCAAGTAATAAAGTAATGAGTACAAGTATCGCCTCTACAAGGATAGTGTATAAGTACTAGCACAAACTTCAACTATTGTCTAATTCATCAAAATGTAGATTAATTAAACTAAGTTGAATTAATTAAGCTAACCTAAGAAAGTAAGTAAATGATATTGATGGAAATAATATAGGCAAAGCTAATCTAAATATAAATCTCCCTAGTTTCTAATGCATATCAAACAATGGATTTAATTGGACTCTCACTAAATTAGATAAAAACCTTTCTCAAGTGATTAAATCCCTAACTTCCTAAGTATTACAAGGGAATCTCTTCTCAACCTATAATCACATAGGCACAGCATTAAGTTTAAAAGACTAACATCTAAAGAAGTTTTATAGGTCTACTCTAGCAGCCCAATTAACTCTCTATTCCCATGAGTGATCTATCTATATTAGGGTATCTCTACTCGTCCAATATAAAATTAATATCCAATCAACAAGCTAGCAATTGCTAATTAGAATAATAAGATTTATCATGAAAATAAAACAACTAAAGATGAATTGATTAAAGTTTAAATCCTTCAATCTATATAATCAAAACTAGGGTTCATTACAAATAGAATTAGTTCATATTAAAATTAAAGAACAAAGATGCAGAAAATAAAAGAGGGAGAAATCTCAAACAATTTAGGAGATGTTCTTCAAAATCTTCTTTTCAATCTTCCACATCCACTTGGATCTTGGTCTTTAATTTCATTAAATCCTCAATATCTCTAGCCTTCAAGCCTCTCATGTGACTCTAGGGCTTAACCAACCCTTAGATCTTCATTTTTTCTCTATGGCAACTCTCTTTTGGTTTTCTAGGTCAGTTTCTTTATATAGGCACATTTCTAGGTTCAGGACACAGCCAGTGACACGGCCGTGTTGCTGGGCATGTCGATGTCGTGGCTATGCACCATGACCATGGGTACGACCGTGCCTCAGGCTGTGTGAAGCTACTGAACATATTGGAATTGGCCTTTAATGACACAGGCAAGGACATGGCTGTGTCTATAGAGGCATCATAGCTACTGCCTCCAAATATAATGACATAGGTAATGACACAGCCGTGTCACTAGCCGTGTCACAGAGATGAGCTTTAATCCTTTGCCCATTTTCTTCTATTTTTGCTCCTTGGCTTCGTAGTTTCTTGATAAATTGATCCATGGCTCCTACAAACATAAAAAAAAAACTTTGGAAAGACACTAAACAAATAAATCAAACTCAATTTAAGGATAAAATACATTAAAAATAAGGGGTAAAATGTAGTTAATTAAACACTTATCAAGAATGGATCAAAATTTATTTTTCCAGGTGATAGAAGCAACTTTCCTATGAATTTCATTTCTACTATTAGGGCAAAAAGGTTGTTAAGGAAAGGTTGCCAAGTATAATTGGTGCATGTGGTGGATATTGAGAAAGTTGATGATATGGCCAAAAGGATACCCATGGTCATTGAATTTTTTGACGTGTTCGCTAAGGATTTACCAAGAATGCCACTAGCTAGGGAGATTGAGTTTACAATTGAACTTCTACCTAAAACTCAACTAATATCAATACCACCTTATCAAATGGCACCTTTTGAATTGAAAGTCCAATTACAACACTTGCTTGATAAAGGTTTTATTAGGTTGAGTAATTCCCTATGAGGTGCTCTAGTTATGTTCATCAGAAAGAAAGATTGGTCATTAAGGCTATGTGATGCAAACAACAAAGCATACAAAGGCAAGGATCCAATTCAACTTCCCAATGGTCCCATTACAAGAGCAAGAATGAAGAAATTCAAGGAAACACTCAATGGGATGATTTAAGGCTTGCGGAATGATCTTACCACAATTCAAGAATGCAAGAATGAATCATTCATCAAAATAGGGATTCAAGACTCAAATCAAAGTTTAGTGACAATGATTCAAGTGGATGAAGGCCAAAACAGGGGCATGTACCTAGGCCTTTAGTTTGTTTTTGATGTTTTTAGGCCCCTATCAATATGATATAAGCCCAAGTTCAAATAAATTAAGTGTGCTTATGTAATTAGTAAGTTTTGGGCCTATTTATGTTAGGTATAAAGCCCAAAATGAGTTTAGATTTATTTCTTGTTTGGAAATCAATTTCTAACTAGGAAACTTCAATCCTTGTTTAGGAAGATTCCCTAGTCTATGTTTTATTCCAATTTAGGATGAACTTATAATTATTAGTTGTCTAGGAATCAATTTCTAACTAGGAAACTTTAATTCTTATTTAAGAAAGATTCCCTAGTCTATTATAACAACCCACATCTACCCTAGGAGTTTTAGTGACAAATTATTTGAATTTAGGCTTATTGTGATAAATTGTGTGACTGCATGAAAATTCATGTGTGATGTGATTTAAGAGTTTGGGGCATGTTAAATTAATTTTAATATGCCTAATATGAATTATTATTGTGAAATGAATGATTTGAATAAAATTCATTAGCATGAAATAATTTATTTTTTGTAAAATAAATTTTCATGTAAAAAGGCGATTTTTA
This sequence comes from Reutealis trisperma, assembly GCA_947687605.1. Lineage (NCBI taxonomy): Eukaryota > Viridiplantae > Streptophyta > Magnoliopsida > Malpighiales > Euphorbiaceae > Reutealis > Reutealis trisperma. The sequence goes on from CANTUT010001468.1 coordinate 154,959, forward strand.
AGCATAAAATAATTTTATGAGTATTTTTAAAATATTTTTAAATAAATGTTTTTGGGAAAATTTTAATGAAAATAATAAGAAAAATATTGTATTTTTAATTACCTATAATCAGCCCTAAATTAATTAAAAAACCCAAATACCCAAAAGCCCACTACACAAAAACACTCCTAACCTAGCTCATTAAGGGCAAACTTGGAATTGCACTCCAAACCCTAATATATAAGCAAAATTTCGGCCCCCATCAGTTTAGATAGCAGCCACACTCTGTTATTCCAGTATTTTCACAGAAAAACTCTCCCAAAGTAATTCTCTCTACCGAAATTAAGAAAACTCCTTTCAGTTTCGCGATTTTGTGACCGTTATCGTAAATTTTTCTTCTCTTTCGATTTCTAAACTGACTTCTATAAAATAAATTATGGAAAAATTATTTTGAACTATTTGATTACTGATTTATAAAGATTCAATTCTGTTTGAGTGAATTTTTGGGAGAGAAAAATTATTTTCTACCGTAAACACGATTCTTTCCGCAAGATTTCTCCAAAGGTGAATTCTATAACTTAAAATTACAATTTTTATGCATAAACATCACAAAGGGGAGGGGGGCAGAAGCGTTTATTTGTGTATGGATGATTTCTAAACTGGTTTTTGATTTGTTTTGATGAAAAATATTGGATTAAATAATATTTCTGCATATTTCTGCGATGACCGAAAAGTTTCGAAAAACAAAGGAATTCAAGGTTTTCGTGTTAGAACTTGAAAGTTAGAAAATTTTATTCTTTCATGAATATATGGCTGCCAATTTGCATGTATGGGTGTTCTAATATGATATTTGTTTTGTTTAGATGAAAAATAATGATTTGAATCATGTGTCTGTTTATCGCTGAAATGAACGAAATGCACGGAAAGCACAGAAACTCATGATTTTTCACCTAAGCTTTTGAACTTGGAATTTTTTTGTATAAACCCCACCTATGGCTACCGATTCATGAAGGAATGTGTTTTAAACTGATATTTTCAATGATTGAATGAAAAATAATGGTTTAAACAACTTGTTTGCATATTTCTGAAATGACCAAAAAATACCAAAAACAAGAAAACTTATGGTTTTGTGCACTATAATGCAAAAGGTTGAATTTTTATAAATTAATGACACTAATAGTGGCCGATTCCTATGAATTTATATTCTAGAATGATTTTTGTTATGTTTACATGAAAAATCTTGGTTCAAACCATGTTTTTACATATTTCTAAAATAGATGGAAAGCATGAAAAGAAGAAGAATTTGGTTTTTTACCTTAATGATGCATTTGGCCTACATGAACAATTTTGTCCAAATGTTTATAAATTTTATGTGATGTGTCTTGGTGATTGTTGACATGTATGTATGTATAATAAATGATAAAATTGCATGTTAGTTGAAGGTATGATCCTAGATAAGCTTAAATGCGTTTTGGTATACTTAAGGTATCTTAACCTTGTATTGTGATTAGAATGCAAATGTGATTGGGAAATATGGAACTAGATGTTATGATGAATTGATGATGAACATATGATTATGAGTTAATGAAGTGAAAGGGATCATAAGAGTTAAGCATGATGTTTGAAGGATTAATTGTTAAGTTGACATGTATGGAAGTGTAAAGTGAACTAAGATAATTGATAAGTGAATTGATATTGAGGTAATGATATTGTGATGACCTTAAAAAGGTATTGATATGATTGCAATGTGTTTTCAAGTGAGCCTATAAGACCTAAGTATGCAAGACTTTTAAAGTCAATATGACATGTGCAAGTTATGAGTACACCTATGTGTGGACTCTAAGTGTATGTGTATGCTATATGTACATGGGTAGTTATGGGATAGGAGCATCATGAGCAAATAAATACTAAGTATTAAAGAAAATATTATATTAGAGTTTGAGGAGCTTTAGAAGTGCAAAGGGGACTACGTATACTAGGAGAAAAGGAACCCCAAGGTGAGTAAACAGAATGTTCTTATTACAAATGTGAACAACATCATGTTGTGTGATAAGAATGTGATATTGAATGTGAACCTTTGTGATCTTTGAAACCCAAGTTCTTTCCATTTTAAATATTATTATATGATTTCTTTGTCAAGCTTGGGTTGCCAAGGGACATTTGGTCCAAAACTATTTTGTCATCCAATGAGAACTTATTGTGATTAACACCCTAACTTGTATTCTTTCCGAAACTACACTTTCATTGTATCATTGTTTGAAAGCTAAACCACTATTATTATTGAAATACATGTTATTGTTACCTTATGTAATATTGTTAATTGTGTTTACCAATAGCTCTAGCTATGGTACCTTTTACCTTTTACGCAGAAATCCTCGTACCGATGCGAGTAATCATTGGCTATGTGCTTCTCGTACCAATGCGAGTAATCATCGGCTATGTGTTACTCGTACCGATGCGAGTAATCATCGGCTATGTGCTACTCGTACCGATGTGAGTAATCATCGGCTATGTGATCCTCGTACCGATGTGAGTAATCATAGGCTATGTGATACTTGTACTGATGCGAGTAATCATCGGCTATGTGATCCTCATACCGATGCGAGTAATTATCGGCTATGTGTTTAAGTGATTATGGCAATAGCCTTCACTCTATGTGTTATGTGTTTGAGTGATTATGGCAATAGCCTTCACTCTATGTGTTCGAGTGATTATGGTAGTAGCCTTCACTCTATGTGTTATATGTGTTATAAGTGTGATTTCTGCAAACCTTTCTAAATTGCAAACCATGAATCATGAGCTATAAGTTATGAGCTATGGGCCCTTTCTAAAGGATATGTGTTATTGTAAAATCACTATTGTTTATTCATTAAGATCATCTATCTCACCCTTTTTCCTTGTGTGGTTCCAGGTGAGCAAATGTGAGGAGGCAAGGTGATGGCTCAAGCATTCTACTTCGCTTGGGGAATTCCTTGTCCGAGTTATCAATAATACTATGATTATGAAGTCTTGTCTTTAGATGCTTCCGGAATGTTGATTGATACTTATCGAGATATATATTATTTTCCTTATGGATTTTATATGTAATGATTTATTTTAAGTCTTCCGCAATTTATGGTATTCATCTAAATGTTTTAAATAACTTACTGAAAGAGGTTCGGTAAGATCCTAGGCATGATTGTTATATGTTAATGGGTTCTACGAGCGTGGGTGACCTTATGTCTCCCCATGTTCTAGGACCATCATATCTCTAAGGTTGGGATGTGACATCTATGTTTTATTCCAATTTTGGGTTGAATCTATAATTATTAGTTGTCTAGGAATCAATTTCTAACTAGAAAATTTTAATTTTTATTTAGGAGAGATTCCTTAGTCTATGTTTTATTCCCATTTAGAGCTGAGCCTCTATATAAACTCAACCATTCATGTAAAATAGAGTTAGATTTGGATAAATAAAAATTCAATTTTTCTTAAGAGTGTTATCTCTTGTTTTTTATTCTTACTTGAATCAAGTTCATACAATCAAAGCTAATTACTTTGTGCGTATTTATTCCAAGGTTCTCTTTCACAAGTTGGTATTGTGTTGTGGAGATCATCATCCAAAGGTGATCATATTCCAAGGTGCTTTATCATGAGTTGGAATTGGGTCACGGACTTGGGAAAAATCTGATTTAGCTTTCCAAGGAGTTACTTCCAAGCGTAAAGATACCGGGTCTCAAGTTTAATATACTTAGGGTTCGTATCAGTTTGGTATCAGAGCTTAGGCTCTAAATTAGGTTATATCTTTTCGTTTCATTTGTATTTTCCATTTTTTCATTTCTTTTTTTTTCTGTCTATTTTCCTTTTCATTAAATTCCTTTGTTTTCACTTTGTTAATTTTTTTTGCTATTGTTTCAGGTCAAAAATTCAAAAAAAAAATCCTAAAATCGTCTACCTTTATTAGTGTCTTGTTATCATCTTCTTTATTTTGTCCCTTTGTTCCCTACCTTTTTGTATTATTTTTGTCCCATTACTATTCTTTGTGTTTCATCAAAAATCAAGTGTTGGAAGGTCATACCTATTGCAATCATTCAAATTCAAGAAGTTAAGAAGGAAAGAATCAGCTCCTAAATTGTCAACTTTAATTCGGTTTGGATTTTTGTACTTGATCTTCAATTTATCTTGTTAATCTTCAGTATTTGTCCTTAAAATTACTTGCTACAATTGAATTTAAAAAAAAAAAAAAAGGAAGGAAGAAGAAGAAGAAGAAGAGTAAAGAAAATCAAAATTTAAAAAAAAAGGCAAAAAAATAAAAAAAAAAAAAAAGAAGAAGGAAAATTCGTCCAAAAAGAAAGAAGAAGCAAAAGTGTTGAAATCTGACTTTTTGGAGTATTTGTAGAAGTTATTTAGTTCCTAGAGTGAAGAAGACAAGGAAAGAAGCTGATTTTTCAAGAATATACAAGGAGAATCAAAGATTTCAGCATTCTACAAGGAGTTTGACCAAAGTCTAAGCATCCTTCCAAAACAAGTTAAGATTGTTTTCCTACTCCTTTCCAAATTTTGGTTTGACTTTTCTAATCCTATTTTCATTCTGATTTCTTATTTCCTTATTCATTTTGGTTTTTCTTTTCGTATTTAATTATTTTCAATCTTTATTCGTGTCTCATTAGGTTTCCTAATCCCATCAGGATTCCTATATTGTTTTCCTAGTTCTATTAGGATTTCTAGTTCTTGTTTCATTGAGTCTTTAAACTTTGGATTTTATTCACATTGTAATTTAGTGAAAATCATATTAATTTGATTTTTGCAACTAATCTTAACAAGAGATTGAGTGGAAAAAGGCTAAGTGTGAGCACATCTAGAGAAAAGCCATTGATTACGTGTAAAACTAAACACGAGTGAACTTGAGTGTCAAAACTACTTGAGTGAAACATGTGAGCGAGTGAAGTGAGGAAACTATTCTCTACTTTACTAACTTTGTTTTGCAGCTTCAAGATGAGTGGAACCCAAGGGAATCCACATGGGGAACTAGATAAATTCCAAGCCTTGCATGACTTACTCCAAGCTATGGAGAGAAGGACAAATGATAGATTGGATCAAATGGAGCGAAGAAGCAATGAAAGGATCAAAAGATTAGAAGTTTTAGTTATAAAAGGACAACCACTCAATGCTCCTAGGCAAGCTAGGCAAATCCAAAGAAGAGTTTGGAATGAAGATGAGGATGAAATTGAGTCCCTTGGTGATAATGAGGAGGAAGAAGAAGTAAGGCCAAGAGTTAGACAAGATAATAGCAATGGTGGAATAAAACTGAAAATTCCAACATTCCATGGAAGAATAGATCCTGAAGCATACTTAGATTGGGAAAAGAAGATTGAGTTGGTGTTCGATTGTCATAACTATACTAAATCCAAGAAGTTGAAGCTTGTTGTGGCTGTATTTGATGGATATACCATTACTTGGTGGGATGATACCAAGCAAAAGAGAAGAAGAAATAGAGAAAGACCTATAGAAGAATGGAGGGACTTAAAGGCAATCATGAGAAGGAGATTTGTACCAAGCCACTACTATAGGGAGCTATACAATCGTCTTCAAAACCTATCTCAAGGGTCCAAAAATGTTGAGGAATACTACAAAGAGATGCAATGTGGTTGAGCTGCAACCATATATGGAGCTTGAAGATTTGCTTCATCTTGCTTTAAAGGTTGAGAAGCAGTTGAAAAAGAGGAGTACCAATCGGCTATCTACCTCTTACAATGCAACATTCAAATCCAATTGGAGAAAAGATGATAAGGCTTTTTCATCCAAGCCTAGAGCCGATTCCAAGGAAGCTCCAAAGACACCCATCCCAAGTAAGAACAAAGGTAAAGCTACACCTTCTAGTTCTGAAAATATTATATGCTTTAAATGTCAAGGTGTAGGTCACTACAAGATGGATTGTCCAAATAAAAGAATAATGATCATGCTTGATAGGGAGTACTATTCGGCTAGTGAAGAACAAGTTAAAGAAGAAAGGACACCACCTCTTAAAGATGCAAGTGACAAAGAGGACGATAACCAACTAGAAATAGCCGAATGTGGGAGGTCTCTTATCACAAGGAGATCGTTGAACATGCAAATCCAACATGATGATAATGTGCAACAAAGGGAAAATCTGTTTCAAACTAGATGTCTTGTAAAAGATAGAGTTTGTGATGTAATCATAGATGGGGGTAGTGTAACCAATGTAGCAAGCACCACTTTAGTTGAGAAACTAGGGTTACCTACTACTAAGCATCCTCACCCTTATAAACTAAAATGGCTTAATGATTGTGGGGAAATTAAGGTGACAAGGCAAGTTCTAGTAGCTTTCAAGATAGGCAGGTATAATGATGAGATTTTATTTAATGTTATGCCTATACAAGCAGGTCATCTATTGTTAGGACACCCTTGGCAATTTGATAGAAGGGTGATGCATAATGGCTACACCAATCACTACACTTTTGAGAAAGATGGAAGAAAGATAACTCTTGCACCACTTTCACCTAGAGAAATCTATGAGAATGAGCTGAAAAGAATTCAAAAAGAGAGAGAAGACAAGAGTGAGAAAAAAAGTGTAAATGATGTACCAAAAGAAAGAGAGAGTGCAAAATAAAAAAGTGGCAAAAATCTTGAGAAAGGAAAGAAAGTGAGCTCGAGTGAGAAAAATGAAGGAAAAGAAATTGTTGAAAGTAAAAAGAAACATGTGAACTTTTATGCAAAGGGAAGTGATGTTAGGGAAGCTTGGTTTTCAAAGAAAAGTATACTTGTACTCATGTACAAGGAGCTTTATTTTAACACTAATGACCTAAATGTTTCTTTACCTAGTGTTTTTGTTTCTCTTTTACAGGAATTTAAGGATGTCTTTCCTGAAGAGATATCCAATGGATTGCCACTCATTAAGGGTATTGAGCATCAAATCGATTTTATTCCTAATGCGTCGATTCCAAATAGACTAGCCTATAGAAGTAACCCTGAGGAAACAAAAGAGCTTCAAAGGCAAGTTATGGAGTTGTTAACTAAATGACATGTTAGAGAAAGTATGAGTCCATGTGCTGTGCCCATTTTGCTAGTACCTAAGAAAGATGGTTCTTGGCATATGTGTGTTGATTGTCGTGCAATTAATAACATTATGGAAAAGCATTGCCATCCTATTCCTAAGTTAGATGATATGCTTGATGAGTTGCATGGTTTTGCTATCTTTAGCAAAATTGATTTGAAAAGTGGATATCACAAAATTAGAATGAAGGAAGGTGATGAATGGAAAACTGCCTTTAAAACAAAATATGGTTTGTATGAATGGTTAGTTATGCCTTTTGGCTTGACTAATGCACCCAGTACTTTCATGAGACTTATGAAACATATTTTGAGAAATTTTATTGGTAAGTTTGTTGTTGTATATTTTGATGATATTCTTGTCTATTCTAAAAGCATAGACAAACACTTAGAACATTTAAGGTGTGTGCTTGATTTGTTGAGAAATGAAAAATTGTTTGCTAACCTTAAAAGTGTTCTTTATGTTTAGATAGGATTGTGTTTTTAGGATTTGTGGTTAGTGCTCAAGGTGTTGAAGTTGATGAAGAAAAGGTAAGTGTTATCAAAAATTGGCCTATTCCTACATCAGTAAGTGAGGTAAGAAGTTTTCATGGTTTAGCTAGTTTTTATAGAAGTTTTGTAAAAGATTTTAGCACCGTAGTTGCACCTCTAACAGAGGTAATTAAAAAGAATTTTGTTTTTAAGTGGGGAAAAGAACAAGAAGATGCATTTAATTCATTGAAAGATAAGCTATGTAAGGCACCCATTCTTACTTTGCCTAACTTTAATAATATTTTTGAGATTGAGTGTGATGCATCAAGTGTAGGTACTGGGGCTATCCTTATGCAAGGAAAAAGGCCAATTGCCTATTTTAGTGAAAAGCTCCATGGTGCCTCATTGAAATACCCCACTAATGACAAGGAGCTCTATGCTTTGGTTAGAGCTTTAGAGACTTGGCAACACTACCTATGGCCTAAGGAGTTTGTAATTCACACTGACCATGAATCCTTGAAATTCCTAAAGGGGCAAGGTAAGTTGAACAAGAGGCATGCTAAATGGGTTGAGTTCATTGAGACCTTTCTATATGTGATCAAATACAAGCAAGGTAAGGAGAACATTGTGGCTGATGCACTATCAAGAAGGTATGCTTTACTTAATGCTTTGGATGCAAGAATGATTGGGTTTGAAAATATTAAATCTCTGTATGTTGATGAATTTGATTTTTCTAGCATTTTCAAAGCAAGTGAGAAAGTTGCATTTGGTAAATTCTATAGAATGGATGGGTTTTTGTTTAAAGAAAATAGACTTTGCATACCTATTTGTTCTATGAGAGAACTGCTTGTTAAGGAGGCACATGGGGGAGGGTTAATGGGACATTTTGGCATCACTAAAACTTTATTTACTTTACATGAAGACTTCTATTGGCCTAAAATGAAAAGGGATGTACATAGAATTTATGATAGATGTGTTGTGTGCAAGCAAGCTAAATCTAAAGTTTTGAATCAAGGTTTGTATACTTCTTTACCTGTTTCTAGTAACCCTTAGACTGATATTTCCATGGATTTTATTTTAGGGTTGCCTAGATCAAAAAAAGGGAAAGATTCTATCTTTATGGTGGTTGATAGGTTTTCCAAAATGTCACATTTCATTCCTTGTAATAAAACTGATGATGCCACCAAAATTGCTAATTTATTCTTTAGGGAAGTGGTACGTTTGCATGGCATTCCTAAAACTATTGTTAGTGATAGGGATGTTAAGTTTCTAAGTCATTTTTGGAAAGTTTTGTGGAGTAAAATTGGAACCAAATTGTTGTTTTCTACTACTTGTCATCGACAAACTGATGGTCAAACTGAAGTTGTTAATAGGACTTTAGGAACTTTGTTACGTGCTATTGTCTAAAAGAATTTAAAGAATTGGGAAGAATGTATTCCATTTGTTGAGTTTGCTTATAATAGAGTTGTGCATTCTACTACTGGTTTCTCACCTTTTGAAATTGTTTATGGTTTTAATCCTCTAACCCCTTTGGATTTAATGCCTTTACCTTGTAATGAAAGGAGTAATTTGGATGCGAAGAGAAAGGCAGATTTGGTGAAGAAACTACATAAGGAGGTGCGCAAGAATATTAAGAAGAAAAATCAACAAATAGCAAGCCAAGTGAATAAGGGAAGGAGGCGTGTTGTATTCGAACCAGGTGATTGGGTTTAGGTGCATATGAGAAAAGAAAGATTTCCAACTCAAAGAAAGACAAAGCTTCATCCAAGGGGAGATGGACCTTTTTAAGTAGTTGAGAAGATCAATGACAATGCATACAAGCTGGACCTACCTGGTGAGTATAATGTGAGTGCTACCTTTAATGTTAGTGATCTTTCTCCTTTTGATGTAGGTGTTAGAGATTCATGGATAAATCATCTTGAGGAGGGAGGGAATGATGCAAACAACAAAGCATACAAAGGCAAGGATCCAATTCAACTTCCCAATGGTCCCATTACAAGAGCAAGAATGAAGAAATTCAAGGAAACACTAAATGGGATGATTCAAGGCTTGTGGAATGATCTTGCCACAATTCAAGAATGCAAGAATGAATCATTCATCAAAATGGGGATTTAAGACTCAAATCAAAGTTTGGTGATAATGATTGAAGTGGATGAAGGCCAAAACATGGGCATGTACCTAGGCCTTTAGTTTGTTTTTGATGTTTTTGGGCCCCTATCAATATGATATAAGCCCAAGTTCAAATAAATTAAGTGTGCTTATGTAATTAGTGAGTTTTGGGCCTATTTATGTTAGGTATAAAGCCCAAAATGAGTTTAGATTTATTTCTTGTTTAGGAATCAATTTCAAACTAGGAAACTTCAATCCTTGTTTAGGAAGATTCCCTAGTCTATGTTTTATTCCAATTTAGGATGAACTTATAATTATTAGTTGTCTAGGAATCAATTTCTAACTAGGAAACTTTAATTCTTATTTAAGAAAGATTCCCTAGTCTATGTTTTATTCTAATTTAGGGTTGAACCTATAATTATTAGTTGTCTAAGAATCAATTTCTAACAAGAAAATTTTAATTCTTGTTTAGAAAAGATTCCTTAGTCTATGTTTTATTCCCATTTAGGGTTGAGCCTCTATATAAACTCAACCATTCATGTAAAATTGAGTTAGATTTGGATAAATAAAAATTTAGTTTTTCTTAAAAGTGTTATCTCTTGTTTTTGACTCTTGCTTGAATTAAGTTCATACAATCAAAGCTAATTACTTTGTGCGTATTTATTCCAAGGTTCTCTTTCACAAGTTGGTATTGTGTTATGGAGATCATCATCCAAAGGTGATCATATTCCAAGGTGCTTTATCATGAGTTGGAATTGGGTCATGGACTTGGGAAAAATCTAATTTAGCTTTCCAAGGAGTTGCTTCCAAGCGTAAAGATACCGGGTCTCAAGTTTAATATACTTGGGGTTCGTATCACTATGCATTGATTATAAGTAGTCAAATAAAGTGATTGTGAAGAACAAGTATCCTCTATCGAGAATTGATGATTTATTTGATCAATTGCAAGGAGTTAGTTATTTCTCGAAAATAGACCTATGATCAAGGTATCATCAACTCAAAATTTGACGGGAGGATATTTGCAAGATTGCCTTTAGGACGAGACATGGGCATTACAAATTTACAATATTGCCATTTGGTTTAACCAATGCACTGGTGGCTTTTATAGACTTAATGAATCAAGTGTTCAAACCATTTCTGGATAAATTTATGAATGTGTTTATTAATGATATTCTAGTCTATTCAAGAAGTAAAAAGGAATATGAGGAACATTTAAGAACTGTGTTATAAACTCTGAGGGAATATAAGCTTTAAGCTAAATTGTCTAAATATTATTTTTGGATGGAACAAGTTTGTTACCTTGGTCATATAGTGAGCAAGGAAGGAATTAAAGTGGATCCCAAGAAAGTAGAAGTGGTAGCGAATTAGCCCTGACCTATAACCATTACAAAAGTGATGATTTTCTTAAACGTTGTAGGTTACTACAACTAATTTATAAAGGATTTTTTTAGAATAGTAGCACCATTGATGAGGCTTATAAGGAAGCAATTTAAGTATAAATAGAATGAAACTCGTGAGGAGAGTTTTCAAAAACTCATAGATTGCTTGATCTCAACTCCTATATTGGTATTACCTAACAAGATTAAAGGTTTTGTCATATACTATAATGCCTCTAGAATTGGTTTAGGATGCAAACTAATGCAGAATGGAAAAGTTCTTGCTTATGCATTTAGGTAACTAAAGCAATATGAAGTGAACTAGCCCACTTATGATCTTAAAATGGTAGCAGTTGTCTTTGCTCTAAAGACATGGAGATAGTATTTATGGGAGAAGTATGAGATTTACACGGATTATAAGTGTTCAATATATCTTAACAAAGAGATTTAAATTTAAAGCAAAGAAGGTGTGTACAATTGTTAAAGGATTATGATTGTCGAATACTTTATCATCCAGGTAAAGCTAATATTGTAGTCGATGCCTTGAGCAGGAAATCAATGGGTAGTCTCTCATATATCACAACGTGAAAAGAACTGATAATTGAGGAGTTAAAAGAGATGTTTAAAGAAGGTTTATGCTTAGAAGTGAGTGATTCGCAAGTGTTAATGGCATATTTCCAAGTAAGGCTAAAGCTCATTTAGGAGATAAAGATGTCACAAAATCAAGATTCACAGTTAATGAAAATTTTTAAGGATGTGAAAAAGGGACAAGCTCTAGAGTTTTGAATAGAAAAGGGTGTTTTGAATAGAAAAGGGTGTTTTGAAATGTGGAGATCGATGGTGCATGTTGAACATATAGGGATTGAGAGAAAGGATTATGAAAGAAGCACACCATACCTTATATAGTGTACATCCAAGTGCTACCAAAATGTATCATGATTTAAAGAGTACATATTGGTGGTCTGGAATAAAGAAGGATGTGGCAAATTTGATAGCGTCATGCCTCACTTATCAATAAGTGAAATTTAAACACCAAAAACCCTTAGGATTACTTCAAGAGATAAGATTTCCAGAATGGAAGTGGGATCGCATCACCATGGATTTCATGGTGGGATTGCCTAAGACCATGAAAGGATATGACTCGATATGGGTTATAATGGATCGGTTAACAAAGTCAGCACACTTCATTGAGGTAAAGACTATGTATTTGGTAGCACAATATGCCCACATATATGTTGATGAAATTGTGCGACTACATAGGGTGCCACATTCCATTATGTCAAATAGAGGAACTCAGTTCACATCGAGATTCTAGCAAAAATTACAAGAAGCGTTAGGTATGCAACTTGATTTCAGCACGGCCTTTCATCCACAAATGGATAGACAATTTGAGAGGATGATACAAACATTTGTTTCTAGCCTATAAGTCTTCTCTCAATTTTCTATTTAAACTCTATGAAAGTTTGCTTCTTTAATTGATTGACAATAGAAGGGAGACCTAAATATTTATCTTGATTGCAAAGATTAGGATGCTTAGAATTCCAATAAGGTGATCTC
>CANTUT010001469.1:5000-35000 GCA_947687605.1 Reutealis trisperma
ACTTTTTAGTTTAAATTTTTATTTGGGTGGTCGTTTCAAGGTAGCTCTCCTCAAATCACTCCAAAGAGGTCTCAAATACACCATCCGATTCACTATTGGAAGGTTGTCATTTCGTCGAGCCGAGAAGGTAGAATTACAATTTGGTCGTTCTCTTCATCTACCCTATATCCCCAAGCCTCATCGTCATAAGATATTTATTTTCTTCTTTTGTTATTTTGTTTTGTTTTGTTTCATTTTCTTAGGATTGCATAGTTTATTCTTTTCATTTATTATTTCTTTTCTTGGCATGTTTTATCTTTTCTTTCATTATTTTTGAGGCATATTGATTAAAATATGATCTAGTTGATTTGGTAAATGATTTGAATTGATGCATCGACTTGTTAATTAAAACCTGACCTCATTAAGAACTTGGTAATCAATAATTCTGCTTGTTTAATCAATCAACCCACCTCTTAATTAATGAACTAAAACATGATAAAAGGTTAAGCCTAAACTAACCCCTTCGCAAAAAGGACAAACTACGTGGATTTTGATTCCCATTCAAAGGGATATGTAGGCTTTCTTGTTTAAATCATCAAATTCAATTTAAATAAAATATAATCATTCTATTGTATGTTACTTTATGAATTAGTTCTTTTCTTCATAATATTTACTACTAATTTATTTTCTTTATTATAACATTGACTTTGTCTTTCTTTTGCAGTATTTTTCTTTAGTAATTGCTTTAGAATTATTTTGGGAAAAGTGTGACTTCCCTAGAACCCATAATGGCTAGAGGAATTATCCCTTATTTTGGTTTTGAATTGTAAAGTTAATTCATTTACTTTATTTGCTTTTTTGCTTTGAATGAATGTTTATTTATCTATTTGTTTATTCATGCATTATATAATTATTCATGCATTATGTAAATTGTAAATGAAATTCATTTTAAGTCATCTTGTATTAAATTTTCCAAACTAATCATTTTTCTAAATAAACCGAAACCCTAGCCCCCAAATCCTCTTTGGTTTCGAGGCTAGTGATCTTTTCATTTGGGATATTAATTGGAGTCAAATTGGGTTTTTCCTTAATCTTTTCCCAAATAAAATAAAATTAAGGTGGCAACTCTTTTTAAAATCAACCAATCTAAACCTGAGGGTTCCATTGTGAGTTTGAACCCAAATGAGCATTTTGATTCCCACTTAGCGGATCAGACTGGTGCTCGGGCGAGGCCTCACAATACCAAAACTCATTTTGAACACATCATTGGTGCGGTGATTATGGATGCGATCAGATTCTTAATTTTTGAATAACCCTTAAGGTTAAAATCATTTTTTCCCTCCTTCTTTGATCTTAAGAGAAAATCTTATTATGATAAATAAAAATTAATTTGTCGAATAAAGAATTGGTAATGGCAAAGCTGATCGATAAATATTAGTTAAGGAAGAAAGAAATAGATCACTCACAGTTGCACTTTAAAATACTAATTAAAGCATCAGAATGCTAGTTGCGTTAGTAAGTATTAACATCCTTGCACTAGACATGGTAATGGCAAAGATATATTATTAAGATACATGAGTGATAGCATGAGATGCATGTATTATCCTAATTGCTATTAGAATCTATGTCATCGTGTTCCAACTTAAAAGATAATAGTGACATCTCAATTCTTTAGTTTGAGTCATCAAAAAATATTGTAGAGCTTATAAGGTGTTCTTGCTTGCTCTTATAGTTTTACAGATTAATGCATATATTGGTAATGAGACTAAGGATCATGAATTCAAAATATTCAAGCTTGAGAAATACAAAGATCAATAAGAGAGTTAGCAGTTTGCCACTGGTAAAAATCAATAAAATATTTCTCCATCAATATTCACCAAGGGATAGGTGAACCATAGGCCTAGATTCCTTAAGTTAAAGATTGACGAAGCTTCAAGGGGATAGGCAAGCTACAAGTTTGCCCACCTCTTTAAATAGTTCTCCATCAAAATTGCTTAAATAGTTCTCCATCGATATTCACCATGGGGTAGGTGAACCAAGATTTCCTAAAAGGATAAAGACAATTCGCGATGGGATATGCAAACTGAAGTTCGCCCAAGATCCCCTAAAAAGATAAAAACAATTTGCCATGGGGTAGTTGAGCTAAAAGTTCATCAATATTCCCTAAAAGGAAGAAAAGATAATTGCTATGGGATAGGTGAGCTTAAAATCTACCTATGATTCCCTAAAAAAGAAGAAAAGACAATCACCATGGGACAGGCGAGCTAAAAGTTCCCCTAAGATTCTCTAAATAGAAGAAAAGATAATCGTCATGGGATGGGATAGGTGAACTAAAAACTCACCTAAGATTTCCTAAAAAGATTTAAAGATAGTCATAATTTCCTAAAAATGGTTGAAAGTTACAAGTAGACAGCTGAAATAGAGGTTTACCCAAGATTCCCTATAAAGATTAAAAATAAAAATTACCATGGGATCGGTGAGCTAAAAGTTTGCCCAAGATTCCCTAAAAGAAGAAAAGATAATCCCTATGGGATAGGTGAGTTAAAAGTTTGCCCAAGATTTCTTAAAAAGAAGAAAAGATAATCACCATGAGATAGGTGAACTAAAAGTTCACCTTAAATTCCCTAAAAAAATTTAAAGTAGTCGCCATAGGATAAGCAAACATGGATTCCATAAAAGTGGTTGAAAGTTAAAAGTCGCTATGGGATAGGTGAAATAGATGTTCACCCAAGATTCCTGTAATAACCTGAATTTTTTATTATTTTAAAAAATCTTATATTGTAAGAAAAATAAATAATTAAACTATATTTGATATATTTATATTAAATTATTTAACTAAGTTTCAATACTTGGAAATTTTATTAAGTTATATGATTGAGGTGAATGAGAACATTTTTCATGAAATGTTTAAATGAAATTTTGGTTGGTTATATTATTAATTAGGTTAGTTATTAAGTTAACATTATTGTCATGATCATTATTAATATTAAAGTTAATATTAAAAAAGGGAATGGTTATTTCATTTATTTGATAAACTTAAATTCTAATTATATTAAATCGATGATACTATGAAATTATTATTATTATTATTATTATTATTATTATTATTATTATTATTATTATTATTATTATTATTATTATTATTATTATGTTTTGTATGGGAAACTAGCTGATTGGTCAAAAGCAATTTGAGTCAATCAGTTGGGTAAGATCTAGTAGAGAAAGAACATCGATTGAAAAAGGGAGGAGGAATCGAGTAGGTGATGCGAGCCAAGAGGGTTTAGGCAAGTGGTGGCTGATTGGTCAAAAGCAATTTGAACCAATCAGCTGGGTGAGATTGGGTAGAGAAGAACACAGATAGAGGGAGGGAGGAGGAACCAAGTAGGTGATGCAAGCCAAGAAGGTTTAGGCAGGCGATGGCTTACACAACCACCACCATGAAGAAGCTTAGTGTTCAACGCACTCCAAAGCATCGATGGTAGCCAGATTTGGTATAATACACAAGGATCCCATAGCTCATTATAGTCATCAAAGATGCTATAGAAAATGATTCCAGATGCTAACATAGTATAGAAGCGAAATGGAATTGGGTAGAAACTGTGTGATGCCATTCGTATTATTTGCCTAGTTTATAATATCACCATGACTATTTGTGATCTAGTGAATTTAATAGAGTTTATATGATATTAAATAAGGCCCCTGAAGAAGATAGATAATGCAAATTAGGAAGTCAAAGTGAAAGGAAATAAAGGAAATTAAAAAAAAATTCTAAGTATGAAATGGGCTTATAGTTTTGTTAATGGGTGTTTGAACATCAAAAGCCCAAATCTAATTGTTTGGCCAACCCATTGGGCCCATGAATGAGTAAATGTAACTTCTTTAATGTTAGAAATGGTTAGCTAAGATAAAATTTAATGTTGGAAAAGCTAGCCATAAAATTGACTTAGTAGCCACCAAAATTGACTAAGTCAAATCCTTTAGCAAATTGAATTCTCATCCTTCCTACATAAAAGTCTAGGTACATTTTATCATCTCAACACTATGTGATTAGCATCACTAACTTAGAAGAAATCCTAGCCATCCAACTTGATTAAATCATAGCTATCCATTGTGATTAAATCCTAGTTATTGAATTAAGATTGATCAAATCCTGACCATTCAACATTTCATATATAAATGAAAATTTTGCTATGAACATCATTTGTTAAGTCCTACAACAAAAATTTTCCACCAATAAAAGGAAAATCTCTCCACCCTAATATCAATATAGGATCACCAACTCAAAGCCCCCTAAGATAAGAAATTAAGTTTATTTACTTCTATCTTAGCACTAAATATAACTTTGGTGTTATAGTTGCAAAGATTTCTTTATTTTTCCATCCATATGAGTCGGCCAAAGGAGTGTGTGAATGAAAAGTATTGTTTTGGATGTTTTATGATCAAACATGGAAAATTTGGCTTGAGAATCTAAAGGTTTACATGTGAAAACAAGCAAAGAAAGCATGAAAATCATCTAAGCTACATCACATATGAATTTCGGCCACTATGTAAAATAACCAAGGGAAGTGTTTTGAATTTTGAATGAAGGCATCTAAGGTTATTTTAGGTAAATAAAAATGGTTAAGAAGTGTCAAAATGAATTATGGAAACTTGGTTTAAGACTTAAAAAATTTTGAAGGCATAAACTTAGCAAAAAGGGTAACCTAGTGTTCTAATGCTTGTTTTTGATATTTGAATGATCATATAGGTTTCTTATTATGTTAATTTCATATTTCTATAATTAATTTGGAGATTTGAAAAGGAATCATATGTTTTCCCCAAATTATCCTAAATTTAGTAAATTAGGATTTTATGAGTTAAAATGATTTAATTCCAATTAATTGATAAAAAACAATTGCCTCAGTGTTAATTTGATGAATCTATGATCAATTTGAGGTTTGGAAGAGAAATTAATATTTTTCCCTAAATTCTAAGGTTTATGGACCAATTTAAGGATTATGGGATTTGAACTCGAATTTATAAAATTGAAGGAAGAATTAGGCTTGGAAATGTTGTAATGTAAATTGTGTAGTACCAATTTAGGAATTGATTTGTTAAAAATTTTTTATCCCAAATTTAATGAATCAACTATCATTACAAGACAAAAAGGTATAAGCAAGACATTGTTAACATGCCTCCATTGTGACTTGAAATAATAAAACAAGTATAGGATAGACAAGTTTTGACTAGTAACATATTAGCTACTAATTAGTGTATATTTGAAATAACATGGGTGTAAAATCTCAAAGCAAGGACAAGGATATTGCTTAAGACTATGAAAGGCACTATTTTAATCAAGATTGAACAATTAATAAGAGCAGAGGAGTCAAGGTGAGTGCTTAATAATATAATATGACGTGTGACGTAGTCTATGAACCATTGTTGATCAAACTATTTTCATTGAGATATCTCAATTTCATATTAAGTATGAATTGGCTATTGAATATTGAGCCATTAGATATGATGTTTCTTTATGGCATTTGGCTATTGCGAGCCCTTTCATATTGATTTCATAATATGACCATTGATGAGAACTATTATTGTATTGGCATATTTTCCATTGAATTCCCTATTGTGAATTTCAAATGAACCTTTATATTGATTCCTATTGACAAGCATAAATATCCTTTTGATGCGGGGTAATTTATCAAAACTTATGCACTTGGTATAAGCCCATAGGTAGGGCAAGAGTACCCAACCTCTATTAGAGAGGAACACCTACTGTAAGGCTTAATCAGTCTTGTGTAATGTGATGCATGTGAGTGAGTAAAACTTAGGCTGCCACTCTTAAATTTCTATGCATTCCACTTCCAAATTGATATTAATTCTACTAAAGACATTATTTATATCTTAAATGAGAAATTGTATTATGATGACAATTTTCATTAACATTGCTTCATTTTCATAATTAAGCTTACCGAAATAATGATCTCTTGAATCATTCTATATTATGTTATATTATTATGTACTCACTGAGCTTATCTCATTTCATAGTTGTTTAAATTTTTCATGTTAGAGTGATGTATTAGCAAGGTAACTATGTTCCTCTGCTAATTTTTGTGTTTTGAGTTTTGCTTATGTTACTTTTAAGACAATCGATTTAGAGCTCCATGGTATTCGAAGATCTAGTATTAAAATGTATCACATTAATAAGTATTGTAATCTACATTATAGTAATTGATGTATATTTTAGTAAACAAGAGATGTATGGATGATATTTATAAACATATGAAATAGGAAATTCCAAGTAACAAATATGAAATGGCATTAATGAGTATTGGCAATAAGTAAATTGATAAAGTAATAATTGGAAACTGTGAAGAGTAATTAGGTTTTGATCTTAAGATAAAATGTAATATGGTAAATAGTAATTAATGATAAGTTCAATGGGGGTTCAATGAGTTTAGGTGACCTTATGTCTCCCTAAGCTCTAGGAGCATCACAGCCTAAAATTTGGATTGTGACATTTGGCGACCAATGGCCCCTACTGGTAGAGTGAAGTTTTTCTAGCACCACCACTTTTAAGGATGATTTTAGTTAGATTTAGAAACCAAAAATCAAGCAAGATTAGTATTAATTGACTCCATTTAGGGAGAGCTTTCCTTTGATATCTATCATGCCTTTTAAAGCTCACCGAAATGGTAGATCGAAGCTATTTGGGCTTTTTTCGATGGTTTTATGGCAAGTGAGGGACAATAAAGGTGCTTTTTAGTTTTTACTTATTGAGACAAGATGTTGAGATGTTTTTTCCATCAATCACTGCAAGCAACCACAGTCTAGTCACCATCCAGTGACTTCCAATACTGCTGGTACTTCTGCATCGGGTTTCACGAATAGCGAGGATTAAGTTTCTTTTTCTTCTAGCTAATCCATGAGTTGATAAACTTTAATTTAGCCCTACATTGAAGCATTTTCATTCATGCATAACATAATATGTATCTGTATATATAATATTAATTATCACTATATGTATTAGAAATAGAAGCATGTTGCGTGTTTATGCCATATTATGCAATGCTGTTGAATGTGGATGCTATGTGCTTGTGTTTGAGATGAAAATGGGAAGAAGCAAATCCAACTCATACTAATAGAGGCAATATGAATAATAATATGATGTTATGTTGCATGGTACTATTAATGATGTTTGGCCTAGTTTAATTTGGACTCACCGTGGCCGTATGTTTTGGATAAAGGGAAACTGGCCTAGTTTGAGCAAGTCTCACTGTGGCCTCAAGTTTGGAATTTAGGAGAGCTAAGGAAAGGGGTCAACTCCCCATCAATGATGGTTTAGATGAGGGTTGGATTTACATACTATTTCCATGGTATATGTCTATATGTGAAATAATGATTATGTATATGACATGATATTTCATATAGAATATAGGACATATGCATGCTAAATTGATTTGTATCATCTCATTAAGTAGAATGCTCACCTTGTTTAATATTTTTCCCAGGTTACAGTTGACAGAAAAACTAGTTGGTGTCTACTTTACATTTGAAGGTTAACACTGCATTCCTTCCTTTGATATTGCTTAGTTAATTATTATATATGAAGTAAACTAGATTTCTAACTCTAGAACTCCACATTATATTTAGTTAAAGAAATTATTGTATAATTTTATCAAGTTTGAGGAAAATCAAGTCTCTGTATTTATGCAATATAGCTATTATTATAGCTTTAATGTTTATTTCTTTAGTTAGGCTTACTATAGGCTCCAAAAGTCTTATGCTTTCCCATTTCCTAGTGTCGGTTACTTGTCCTTAGTTAGAATCATGATAATTCCCTATAAAGATTAAAAATAAAAATCATCTTGGGATAGGTGAGCTAAAAGTTTGCGTAAGATTCCCTTAAAAGGAAGAAAAGATAATCGCCATGGGCTAGGCAAGCTAAAAGTTCACCTAAGATTCCCTAAAAAGAAAAAAAAGGTAATCACCACGAGATAGGTGAGCTAAAATTTCACCCAAGGTTCTCTAAAAAGAAGAAAAGATAATTACCATTGGATAGGTGAGCTAAAAGTTTGCCAAGATTCCCTGAAAAGATTAAAAGACAGTTACCATTGGATAGGTGAACATATTCGCTTAAGATTTCCTAATAACGATTGAAAGTTACAGGTTACCATAGGATAGGTGAATTGGAGGTTCATCCAAGATTCCCTATAACGATTAAAAATAAAAGTCTCTATGGGATAGGTGGACTAGAAGTTTACCCAAGTTTCCTTATAAAGATTAAAATTACAAGTCTCTAGGATGAGCGAGCTACATGTTCACCCAAGACTCCCTAAATATTAACTCACAAAAGTAATAAGAATAAGTGTACTACAAGTTCACCCAAGACCCTTAAATTAATAAAGACTTTAGAATAGGTGAGTGAAGAGCTTGCCTAAATTTTAAGTTATAAAGTTTTGGGAATTGGCGAACCAAAAATTTGCCTGAAACCCATAAAATATTCTACAAATATTTATGAAAGTACATCATCGAATATATCAAAACTTGTAAAAATAAACATAAAGCACAAAGACAAAGGGATCGAAAAATATAGGGGAAGATCTACATCATGGAGCTGTTTGTCAGCAGAAAGATCGCTTTGAGATAGAATCTCTGAGAATAGAAGTCAAAATCTAAGCCTTTAACTCGAAACTGGTAAAGGAGGAGGAGGAATATTGCTAATATCTTTTTCTTCATCTAGGTAGATCTCCTCCAGAAAGTTGAGATTATGCTCGAGATACTTACTTCGAATCTCAGCCAAGACTTATAAGAGATGAATTTAGGAAAAGTAAGTGAGAACAGGAAAAGCAATGAAGTAAACACTGGGTAAACTATTTAACATCTGAGGAATCATTGAGAAACCTTTGATTTGCAGGGAAGACAAAAATCTCCAGAAAAAGAAGAAGGAAGAAAGAAATAAAGAAGATCAAGAGGGAAATGAGAAGGAGGCATAAAAAGAAATAGCAAAAAGAAAAGAAGAAGAAGAGAAAAAAGTAGAAAACCTAGTAAGATTTGAATTTATATGGCATAGTGCAAAATCTGCAGACTTTAGAAAACCTTTCCCAGGTGACACAAGGTGCAAAAAGCAGCTATGTCAGTTATCATTTTGAATTTTAAAATACTTATGAAGCAATGAAAATGGCATCATAAATATTTTCAGAAAATGAACTATGGATAAAATCGCCTTCTTAAAGTGAAGTAAGCTAAGAGCTCATCCAAAGAGTGATTGAAGTGATAAGATATCTAGAAATTGAAGTGATTTCAAGCCTTTGACTAAGAAATATTGGGGGACATGTGTTACGTACTTATTTGAACTGGTCATCCTACGCGAGCTATGAGGTCACCCAAAGAATCCATATCTTACTAGACTACTGCCAAAAATAGTCCTTATCCAATTATAACATAGCAATAGAGAATGCATTTACCAAAAGATCTACTCCTTAAGACATTTTTATAGATAGCATTGTCTTTTCCATATGGCGGGTAACAAATTCTAAGCACTCTAAACTTTTTAATTCTCAAAAATCATAACTGTACTGACTTGAGCATCAGAATGGCCTCCAACTATATCGCCTAGGCCCTCTAATTTTCTACCTTGCAGGTATTAAAGATTATCTAGAAATGTGCTTGAGATCAGAATTCATTTTAAGCACATCACTAAAGCTAAACCCTAAATCCATAATAATAAATTAATAATAAAGTAAATATATAACAAAGTTATTAAATGAAACATCTAAAGTTGATATCACTCATATGGTTCTTGATTTATTCTCAATGAACATAATCAATGAGATTACAACACATTTTCTAATCCTAATTGGTTTGATTAAGGTAACTAAAATAACAAAGTTGAACTCAAAGTTATTAACTTGAACTCAAGTTGATAAAGATATAGATAGAGAAAAACTAAGTAATAATTAAATAACATTTTACATAACATTGAATTCAATGTTGTTAAAGTTAAGTTCATTATTAACAAAATTGAACTCAATGTTATTAACGTTGAACTCAAAGTTAATAAAGTTAAGTGCAACATTGTTAAGGTTGATGTTGAACTCAACTTTATTAACGTGAACCTAACGTTATTCAATGATGAATAAATACTACACTATTTTAAGCCTCAAATTAATAATAATCATAATAATATGACATAGACATATGGCTAGCATGCATGGTTTAAAATCTAATCTAATCCTAATTTAGACTTTGGTCTCTAAAGAGAGAGAGTCTCATTTTCTTGCCATTTTCTCTACTATCCTCTCCTCTCTTCTCCCTTCTCTACTCTCTATATTCTATAATTCTAACCCTAAATCAATAAAAAATGCCTCCAGAGAGAGTCTATCTGGATATCTACTTCTATAAGAAATTTGTTATAGTTAAAGGAATTGAAGAAAGAGAAATTGAAGAAATAAAATAAAGATTTGAAGAAAATATAAAACTAAAAAATAAATTGAATAAAGGGAAATTAAAGAAAGAAAAAACAAAGATTTGAAGGTTAATTTCAGGTAAGTACTTAGTTTTGTTAAATTGCAATATGTGAATTTTCTACTTTATCTGCGATTTATATGTGACTTATCTATGATTTGTCTATATTTAAAATTAGGGTTTTAATTTGGGATTTTAACTTTAGGGTTTCCATTTGGGAATTTCAATTGATATTTTAATTTGGCCATTTAAATTAGGGATTTCAATTTTAGTTTTTCAATTTAGTGACTTGAATTTTAAGGTCTCAATTTTGAGATTTAATTTAGCATAGTATTTATTCATTGTTGAGTAACGTTGAGTTCAAATTTGTTTACATTGAACTCAACTTTAACAATGTTGAATTCAATTTTGTTAATATTGAACTCAACCTTAATAATGTTGAACTCAACTTTGTCAACTTTGAACCTAACCTTAACAATGTTGAACTCAAGTTTGTTAACATTGAGTTCAACATTAATAACATTGCATTTAATTTTGTTAAATTAGGATTTTAGATAAATTGGTAATGTTGAAAATATGACCATTAGAAATTATATTTGAAATGTAATGGCTAATTTTTTAAATTTTTGGCTGCTTGTATATAAATAAATTAGAAAGTCTTATTGATCCTCTTCATTCTTTAGCAATTGCTATATAAAATGAAATCTAGTTCATCAATATCTATGAGATCTAACTTTAATAAGGGACATGGAGGTGGCAGAAGCTACTATGTGAATGAAAGTTTGATTAAATTTAGGAATCAGTTGTGTAATTATGGAAGAAAGGCTATAATAAAGATATCAGAGTTTGCATGAAACCTTAATAAATTGTATTTTCATTGTGATTGTTTTTGGGGGCCTGATATAGATGAATTTAATATATTGAAGTTAATTGCTTTGATCATAAACATGCAAAAGGAAAATTTTAGTAAATGTAAAGGGCATGAAGGTGTCAAAAAGTACTTTTTTGATTATTCTATTATGTTTAGTCTCTATAATTTTAATACAAATTATTGGTAAATGAAAAAAATTAAAAGCATTCGTTGCCAGTAATTATCAAAGAGTTTCTTTGATAACTGATACATGGACAAGTATTCAAAATTTATCCTATTTGTAGTTGACTACATATTTTATTAATAATGAATGAAATTTGCATAAAAGAATTTTAATTTTTTATGTCATTACGAGTCATAATGGAGAATATTAGGAATGTAATTGACTTTTGCATGGAAGAGTGGGGATTAGTAAAGTTATATGCATTACTATTGATAATGAATCAAGCAAGAATCTATTGTCCTTGCATTGAAGAGAATTAATAAAAAAATGCATTTGTTTTGGGTGGGGATACATTTCATATGAGGTGTTGCAGCTCACATCATTCAATTGATTGTGAAGGATTGAATGGAATTTGTTGGGAAAGCAATTTCCAGAACTAGGAATGTGATAATGTATTTTAGGAGCAACCCATAAAGAAAGGACTTATTTAGGTGGTGTTATGACAAAGCTAAAATCAATAGTAGAGCATCATATGTTACAAATTACAATAAGGTATCAAGCAGCCTTTGAAAAGATACAAAAGGTAAATTATAAGTTAACAATTGAGTTTGGGGAATAGTTGTTTGATGACGTTGACTGGAATAATGCAAGGAGAATTACTATGTTTCTAAAAAGATTTTATAATGTTGCCCATAAAATTTCTGGCACTTTATACTCTACCTCTAATTTGTACTTTTTTTTAAATATTAAAATATTTAGAGATTTAGAGTTGTGTGTAATTAGCTATTGCTGTTTGAGACAACCATATGAGAGTCAAATTTGACAAATACTGGGGTAGTTTAGATAAAATGAATGTTATGCTATTTGTTGCAGTAGTATTAGATCCTAAGTATAAAGTGGAGTACCTAAGTGTCAAGTACACTGAACATTATGATAAGACTGAGGCAAAAAATCTTGTATATGGGGTTACAAGGTTTGAGTAAGGTGATTAATGAGTATAAAGAAAAAATTTAATCAACTAACATCTACCACATCCAAGTCTGTTATTCAAATCACACTTGAGGGCAACATAGATGATGATATTGACCCATATTTCATTTAAAAAGAAAATTAATATGGTTGATAAATCTAAACTCGATATATATTTGAAGGAGAGGGATGAAACATTTATTATTAATTTCAATCTCCTAGGATGGTGGAAAGTGAATGTAGTGAGGTTCCCTTTGCTGTCTAAGGTTGTAAAGGATGTGTTAGCTATAATGCTCAACTGTGACAAGTGAGTCATTATTTAGCACTGGTGGGAGGACTTTAGACTAATTTAAGAGCTCTTTGACTCCTACAACTGCTGTGGTGCTAATTTGCTATCAAGACTAGCTAAAAGATGATTCTCCATATTATTATATAGAGAGAGATTGGAATCCTGTATGTAAGAAATTTTTGTTAAAAGGTTTTTAAGAAAAAGTTGAAAAGCAAATGCAAAGTTAATTGGAGAGAGACATATGGCTTTAAATAATACTAAATCAGTTGATTTGGAAGGCCATGTCAACTGACAATTAGTGTAGTTGACGAAAGTTAATAGCAAAAACCATCTGATTACAAATATGCGTAGTTCAAGTATTTTTTATATCACTTTTTAGATGAAGAACCACGAAGTGCATTAATGATATGTTGAAGGATGGCGAATAAAATTTACCCCCACAAACAAGACTTGGCTTGCTTCTTATTTTGTCTCATGGTCCTGCTGCTTGGCAATTCAAACACTCCTTCTTAAGGCCATCTTCAATCCTAACACTAAAATGTAGTTAACTTTTACACCCAAATGCAATAACTATAATAAATTCATTTCAAACCATCAACTCCATTTCTAATATCAAAAAGAATATTCTATATATATTCTCCACTATCTCTCATTTTATATTTTTTTATTACATTCATACTATTTTATTATTTTACAAATTATTCCCAAATCCATTTTTTTATATATTCACCCAATAAAAATATAATTTATTCTTTAATAATATTAAATAAAATAAAATTTTAATTGAATTTTGCATATTATAGAAAGACCAATTTACTATTTATACAATAAGAAAAACAAAAATTTTATTTAAAAAATACAATACAAACATTACATTCAATAAGTAATAATAGTAGAGTACCATTAAAAAGATAAAAAATTAATATTCATTCAATCCTTTGAATTAGTGTACTGCTTCCACAAATGCTCTATTAATGCATTATGGAGTGCAATGTGAGCATCCTTGTCCTTGATTTATTTATATCACACAAAAGAATTATTTAAATTGAGTTTTTTCATCTAATAACATTTCAACTATTGGAAGTGGTGCTTTCATTGCATTTGTAATTGGTGCATTAAGATCACGTTCATCCTCAATTATCATGTTTTGTATGATAATGCATGCGATGATTATATCATGTAGCATATCTTTTCTCTAGAAACATACTGGTCCTGTAATAATTGCAAAACATGATTGTAGAACTCCGAACGCATGCTCCATCTCTTTCCTACATGCCTCCTGCTTCATTGCAAAATACTTTTTCTTTGGACCATACAGCTCATGAATAATTTGCACAATATTAGACCATTTTGGCTATATACTATTAGCTAAATAGTAACCCATATTATTATAATACCCAAGGATTTCAAGACTTATTTTTAGCCCTAATGATGCTATAGGATAAGGTCTTTACATGTTAGCATAATATGGAAATAAAAGGAAATCGATTAGGAACCTTACAACACCATTTGAAATATTTATCTAGTTTATGATTTTATCATGACTAATTGTGGTCTAATAAATTAGATAGAGTTTATATGGTAATTAATGATGAATAAAAAGAAGTTAGAGAACACCAATTTGAAAGAAAGTTAAAAGAAAAATTTTCAAGTTTGTAAATAGGTTATGGGCTTGTTAATGGGCCTTTGAACATCAAAGGCCCAAGCCCAACAATAATGGGCCTGCCCATAGGCCCATAATTGGAGTACCATCAAGCTTGTTGGTTAAAATAGTTGGCCCAAAACCAAAAATTAGATGTTAGAGATGGAGCCACCAAATTTGACTTATAGCCACCAAAGTTGACCTAAGTCAAATCCTTAACCAAGTTGGATTTTTAATCTTCTTACAAAAATGACTAGATGCATCCTTTTAGCATTTCAATGCTTCATGATGAACATCATTTGAATTGATGAAATATTGGCCATCCAAATGAAGTAAATTATAGCCATCCATTAAGATCAAATCTTAGCCATTGGATTAAGCTTGATCAAATCCTCACCATCCAACCCATCATATATATATGTTAATTCATTTTATATGCACCATTTACAATTCTCTACACCAAAAACTTCACATCAACTAAAAGAAATTCTCTCTACACTAATATTAACAAGGACTTTAGCAAACCAAAATCTGTCAATGTGAGAAATCATGTTTTCCTTTCCTTTTATGTACTAAGTATGATTTTAGCATTTTAGTTGCATGAAATTTCTCCTACGCCATATACATAAATTTCAACCAATTAAGGATGTACATACATAAGATATAGTTTTAGATGTTCTTAGATAAAATATGGAGATTTGGCTAGAGAATTAAAGGATTAATAAGAAGATAGGTAAAGAAAACATGAAAATCACCTAAATCTACTAGGTATGGAATTCGGCCAATATGAAGAACTTAACAAGAAAGTATTCTAAATTCTAATTGAATGCATCTATGATTATTTAAGATGGTGAAAAATGATTTAAAAGTGTTAAAAAGGGATTTTAGGGACTTAATTCAAGACTTGGAAATCCTTGTGGCATAAACTTTGTTAAAAGGGAAACTTGGTGTTCTAATGCTAGATTTTTATAATTGAATGATCATATAAGTTTTATGTTATGTTAATTTCACATTTGTACAACTAATTTGAAGTTTTGATGGGAAAACATAAGTTTTCCCCAAATTTGACCTAAGTGGGACAAGTTAGGGTTTGTATGAAAAAGAGTGAATTAATTTAAAATAATTAATGGAAATTGATTGCTTAGGTATTAATTTGATGAATCTATGGTTAATTTGAGGGAAAGGAAATTAATAGTTTTTCCCAAATTCTAGGGTTTATGAATCAATTTGGGAATTTTGAGATTTAAACTTGAATTTATGAAATTACGTAAGTAATTTAGCTTGAAAATGATTAGAAATAAGAATAAGTATGAATATAACAATATTGATACACCTTTATTGTAAGTTGAAATAATAATAAAACAAGTATAAGATAGAAGTTATAATTGGTAACATCATTAGTTACTAATTGATATATAATTAAATTGATATGGGTGTAGGACATCAAGGCAAGAGCAAGAAAATTGCTCAAGACTATGAAGGACACGAGATTAATCAAGAGTGAACATTAATAGAGCAAAAGAGTTTAAGGTGAGTACTTAATAATATGATGTAATTGTGCCATATTGTTTGCAAACCATTGCTTGAATTACCATCCTTTGACATGTACCTTGAAGTGACATTGAATAAGTCTTTGCCCATTGATTGTTGAGCCTTTGGAAATCCATGTTATTTTTATCCGATATTTGACCATGAAGAGACTCCTAGATTGGTTTTATATTGTGCCAGTTATGAGAATGATTGATATGCCAAACTATTTTCCATTGAATTCCTAATATAGACCTTATATGTATCTTTCATTGATACCAATGATTAAGTAGAAATCCTCTCTGGTGTGACAAAATACATCAGATCTTGTACACTTGGTATAAGCATGTAGGTAGGGCGAGAGTACCCAACCTCTGATAAGGGAGAATGGCCTAACCACAAGGCTCAATCAATCTTGCATAATGTGATGCATGTGAGTGAGCAAGGCTTAGACCACCACTCTTTAATATTCATGTGTGGGAAGCTTTCCACTTCAAGACATTATTATTTCTACTAAAATGTATTCAAAAACTAAAATGTCTAATTTTGATTAACATCACTCCATTGCCATCTTAAACCTATCCAAGTGATATCTTATATTGCCTTCATATTATGTTATATTATTATGTACTCACTAAACTTGTCTCATTCCATAGTCATTTAAAATTTTTCAAATCACGGTGACCTATTAGTAAGGTAAATTCTAAGCTATGCTTCTCCACTTGGGACTTACTCTGCTAAATTGCTATGTTTTGAGTTTTGCACATGTTACTTTGAAGATCCAGAGCTCTATGGTATTTGAAGGCAACATATTAAAATATATTGCATTGGAGAGTATTATAAATAGATAATAGTAATTGTTATATAACACATATTTATGATAGTAAGTTAGAATATATGAATAATATTTATAAATACTTAAAAATAATGGTCCAATCAATGGTTATGAAGTGTCATTAAAGTATAATGGCTATAAATGATTGGATAAAGTGATAATGGAAATGGTAAAGAGTGAATGGGGTTTCGATCTTAGGATAGGTTATAAAATAGAATATGCTAAATGATAATAAGATCAACGGGGTTCTATGGAGTTTAGGTGACCTTATCTCTCTCTAAGCTCTAGGACCATCACAGCCTAGAAATTGGGTCGTGATAATTATATTCCTTTCCTTGAATAACATAATGAGCCAGAGGAGCTATACATTAAGTGAGATTGGAAATAAAATGCGATGACTCTAACACATTAATGTCATTATTGGTGCCTGGCATACCAAAATATGCATGCCATATCCAAAGATCATAATCGGCTATAGCTTCAAGAATAATAGTTGGTGATCTAATATGCCCTGTATATTATCTGGCCCATGCTGTGGGACAATTTTTCCACTTCCAATGCATACAATCTAGATTGTCTAACATTCTTGGAAAACCACATTGCTAACCAACATGGAATAGCCTGGTAACATCATTAGCATTAAGTGATCTTAGATATCACTCCGCTAAAATCTCTACAATAGCACGACAAAATCTCTTTAAACTTCCAAATGTCATTGACTCTCTAATTTTAATGTATTCATCAGTAGCATTTGCTAGCACACTATACGCCAACATCCAAAACATGGTTGTTAGCTTTTGTAAAGTTGATAATCCAAGAATACCAAGCACATCAACTAATTGTTCAAAGTAGTTATCATGACCTCTAACTACATCAGTAATACGAAGGAACAAACTTTGAGACATTCGATATCATCGACTAAACATATCATCATTATAGCATGGATTATTAGAAAAATAATCATTAAACAAATTATGATTTGCTGTTTTACGATTGCGATTGATCACTATATGACCTAGAATGGAGCCACCATGGGTATTTGTTTTGTTGAATGAGATAATGCTCTATAACTTTATTATTCTTACAAATCAGATGATCTATTACTTCTTTTTTTGCAATGAGACAACTCATCACTGATATTTCATTATCTCATCCAAAGATGAAGATGAATATTCAAATTCAATATTAGACAGGCCTTCAATATTGAAGTTCATTTTCAAAGAATGTCGTATGACTAATTTGAAGAAAAGAAATTCATTTTCAAAGAATGTTGTATGACTAATTTGAAGAAAAGAAATAACAATATTTGATTTTTAAACAACAACTAGAGACTATGACTTATTTTTATAAAAATGATGTTTTTTATAGGAAAAAATTTTGATAAGATGATAATGTTGAAAATATTTTGCATGTGAATCTAGAGATTCTCTAGAAAAAATATTGCATAAATTATATACAAAGAAGAGAATGTTGCATAAATTATCTTCTTTTTAGAGATACTTTCTAGAGAATCTCTTCTTCTTTTTTAGAGATTATCTTCTTTTTCAGATAATCTATTCTTTTTTTTTTTTAAGATAATATATTATTCTTTTCAAATAATCTCTTATTCTTTTCAGATATTCTTTTTTTTCTTTTCAAAGAATCTCCTTCTTTTCAGATAATCCCCTTCTTTTTAAAGAATCCCTTCTTTTCAAATAATCTCTTCTTCTTTTTTTAGAGAATTTCTTCTTTTCAGATAATCCTTTCTTTTTAGAGAATCCCTTCTTTTCAGAGATTCCCTTCTTCTTTTTCAGAGAATCCTTTCTTTCAAATATTCTTTTTCTTTTTTCAAAGAATCTCTTCTTATTCTTCTATTCTTCATTATGCCTGTATATAATAACCGTAAATTTTATTGCAATAAAAAATCTCCTCCAACCATCAACTTCTAAGAAAAAAAGTCTATTCGATCTTTTAGATACAGTTTTGATGAAGATGTGCTCCTATGTCAAGTTTATATGGATATATTTCTCAAGATCCTATTACAAGTGTATACCAAAGTTCATATTGCTTTTGGTCTTGAGTGGAAGATGCATACAACACAGCAAAAATGAGTGCTTGGAGTATAGTGGCAAAAGATCAGTGTAATCTTGAATTCAAACTATAGAGAAGGCTATAAGGAAATTTAATGCCTACATTAGACAAGTTTAAAATATGCCTCCTAGTGGTGCCTCAGATCAAGATATTGTGAGTACCTACTAAAATTTCTTTCCTATAATTTTACATTTTTTTAATGCTTCACTTAACATTTAAAAATAATTTGTAGTTAATTCATGCAAAAATATTACTCATGCAAGATGTCAACATAATGAAGAATTTTGAAAAGTTTAGGATAATGTCACCCGCCGCGAGACAAACTTCTCGAAAGCAAACTTTGAACCACATCTCGTTAGAGTCACATAATCTAACTCTTGATTCTCCCATACCAACATCTCTTAGGTTGTCATCATTTTCTATTAATTTAGATGATGATACTATTAGTGGTATTTCATCCGAATAATCCATTGGAGTGAAGAAAGCGAAAAGTAAGAGAAAAAATAATGAACAAATGTCTATTGTCATAAATAGCCTTAAAGAAGAAAATTGACACCTTATGGAGATGTTGAAAAAGACAAGAGAAGACATGCTGCAATAAATGGAAATTCGAAACAAAAATTTAGCCTTAAGAGAATTTAGAGAAGAAAATAAAATTTTGATGTGGGATTTGGATACTGTCCATGATCTAATAGTTTGTGCTTATATTCAAGCTGAATAAAGATGAATGGTGCAAAAAAGAGCATAACAACATCAACAACCAGAGCCACCTTCTACATCTAATATTTTTGGCAAATATTTTAATAATATTCATGGATCTGGAATTGAT
Source organism: Reutealis trisperma (assembly GCA_947687605.1). Taxonomy (NCBI): domain Eukaryota; kingdom Viridiplantae; phylum Streptophyta; class Magnoliopsida; order Malpighiales; family Euphorbiaceae; genus Reutealis; species Reutealis trisperma. Next base: position 24,627 of record CANTUT010001469.1, read on the forward strand.
GTACAAGAATATTAATTTGTTCACCTATGACATGTCTAATTTCTTTGTTTTATGTTAAATATTTTGCATTTTAGTTGCTAGTTTATTATCAATCAATGTTTGCTATTTTTAGTTATAATACATATATTTTGCAATATATATATATATATATATATATATATATATATATATATATATATATATATATATATATTGTGTTTGAATTTTTATTGAAATTAATATTCAATTAAATGAAAAAAATTACAAATATGGGACTTAAATGAAAATTTTCTCCATTCTTTGATAAATATAAAAAAATTTAGGTTCATTTTTTGTAATTAAAAAAAAAAGTTGCATAGTTGGATGCCATATTTAGTGTTGCACTGGGCAAAAACACCAAAATGAAGTATGAATTGGCATGTGTTGGACTTCGTCATCTATTGCAAATTGGCATTTCCACTCTATTTTGAAGTGGGTTGGAGATGCACTAAATATGACATTATAACAATCATAACTCACTATAGAAAACTTGGAATTAGAAACCATTTGATTGGGTTATGAAGTACACTTAAGTTTTCTATCCATATAGAATGCTCATATAAAAACTGCAACTTAAAGTTTCAAGAACTCCTAAAATAGTATTACCAACCTCAAACAACCTATGTCAACTATGTTAGATTTTTTAATCTCTATTGTATGGGCTTACATATTTATTAGAACAATTATATTAATAGACTATTTTATTAGTGTGCATTAGTTTAAATAATTTATTTATGTGAAGCTCATAGACATCAGGATTTGGTATAGGTTAATAGGTGGATACATATTCCTGATCCAAATAAGCTTATTAGAATCATAATGGGTTAGTATATAAAGAACTATAGGATTATAGTCCCCAATACGTTAAATCATTCAGCCGTTTTCTATTCTCTTCCCATAAAAAATAGAGAGTGAATTAACCTTAAGAAATTAGAAATTTGATTGAGGAAGGTCATTTCTCTGCTCAAGTACTTGTTTATCATTATTCTGCAAATGTTCAACTGCTATAATAGATACAGATATTTATTTAATCTCCTTAATAATTTTAGCATGATAGATTTTGGGCATTAAAGCAATAAAAATTTATATAATTCTAACAAATGGTATCAGAGTCTATATCATGTTAGGTTATCAGGATTAAAGAATTATTTTATTTGATCTATGATAATCATATGAATTGTTAAGGATTAGAAAATTTTATGTTTTGCAGTATTGCAATTTTCTGATTGGGTTTATGGATATAGGCGATTATTATTCATGAATTCATAATTTTAATTTTAAGTATTCAGGTCATAATGAATTCATATATATGCATATATGTGTTATAGAATTGATTCACCAGAACCAGGAACATATTTATTTGCGTGTTGAATTCGATTCCATTATATATATATATATATATATATATATATTATAATAGTCGGCACATGTTGGTTTGCGTGATTTTACAGTATATGGCTTTTGTCTTTTGTTAGTTGAGAAATGCTTCACTTTGGCCTTCAGTTCTAATATTATATATATTATTTAATATTACCAAAAAAAAAGTGTTTCTTTGCCGTTAAAACATGCTACTGTGGGTATTAGATTTATTGAGGTTCCAGTATCGGTTCACGTGCAATATTATTTTTTCTTTTTCTCTCTTGACTTAAGCATAAAAACAACATCAGGTATAATAAAATTGATCTTATTAATGTGCAATACTAAGAATTTTCTTTGCACTAGTTATATTTAGTTTTTTTTTTTAAATTAAATTGATTGAAACAATATACTACTAAAATAGTCTATATTGTGTAAGTTGATTTAATTTGGAACATAAAAATGTTGTGTGTTTATTTTTTATGCGGACATTAATCGGCTCAAAGGAAAGTTAATGTTTGGCCAAGTAACGAACACACTTGCGATTATAAATATTGATAATTATAAAGTTATTTTTCATGTGAATAATAGTCGGTCCAAAAAAAAATTATTGTTTGACATGATTTATTATCAATGTTTGATTGTTGCATTGAGAGTACTATTTATAATTGATATTTTTATACGAACACTAAATATCAAGTTGTGCTAGGTATCTTATTTTATGATCTTCTTGTCAAAATTCTTGATTTAATGATATGATTATTTATTGCGTGATGTTTCCTTGTTCTCTATTCAGTTTCTACAACTGCAAATAATGTTTTTGCTCAAATTAGTGCCATTCCTATGTTAAACGGTACGAATTTTAAGGTCTGAAAAGAAAATGTGGAAATTGTTCTCGGCTGTATGGATTTAGACCTTGCACTAAGGACGGAGGAACCCATTCGAATAAGGATAATTCAAATGAGGCTAAAATTGAGAAATGGGATCACTCTAATCGCATGAGTCTAATGATCATGAAGCATTCCACAACAGAAGCATTTTGGGGCTCTATTTCTGAGAGCAATAATGCTAAAGAATCCCTTGAGGCAATACAATAGTATTTTGCCAAAAATGAGAAATCTGAATCGAGTAACCATTTGGCTGCTTTGATTTCTATGAGGTATGGGGGAATAGGAAACAAAAGGGAGTACATAATGGAGATGTCAAATCTTGCTAAAAAACTAAAGGTACTAAAGTTAGAGATAAATGAAGATTTACTCGTGCATTTGGTTCTCATTTCTCTTCCTGCACAATTCAATCAATTTAAGGTGAGTTATAATACTCAAAAGGACAAATGGACTCTTAATGAGCTCATTTCACAGTGTGTGCAAGAAGAGGAAATGATCCAGAAAAATAAGACAGAAAGTGCTCACTTAGCATCAACCTCTCAAAATAAGAAAAAGAAGAGGACTAAGGATACTGCAAGTGGAACACTCAGGCAGAAAAAGGCAAAGAAGCAAGGTGATGAATTCACCTATTTTTTCTGCAATAATAGAGGACACATGAAGAAAGAGTGTTCCAAGTACGCTGCTTGGCGTGCAAAGAAGGGTAAATTTCTCACTTTAATTTGTTTTAAAGCTAATTAAGCTTCTATACCTATAGACGCTTGGTGAATAGATTCTGGTGCTACTACTCACATAAGTGTGTCTATCTAGGGTTGCCTATGGAGCCAACCACCAACTGATGATGAAAAATTCATCTATGTGGGCAATGGCAATAAAGTTCCTATGGAAGCTATAGAGCATTTTAGATTACAATTAAAGGCTAGTTGTTTTTTGGATTTGGTTGAAACATTTGTAGCTCCATCTTTTAAATGAAATTTAATTTCTGCTTTTTGTTTGGACAAATGTGAATACTTTTGCAATTTAGGAAATGGTAAAGCTATTATCTCTTTAAAATCCAATTTGATTGGTCCCGGTACTTTAATTGATGGTTTTTATATGCTAAAAACTATTTCTTCCTATAATGAAATCCTGTATACTAATTGAAGAGGTACAAAACATAAATTAACTGAGAATTCTGCCACCCTATGGCATAAGCGTTTAGGTCACATCTCTAAATAGAGAATTCAGAGGCTTGTGTTGGATAGAATTCTCGATTCCCTTGATTTAATAGATTTCAAAGTCTGTGTTGAGTGTATTAAGGGAAAACAAACAAAAATAAAGAAATTAGGTGCCAACAGATGTACAAAAGTCTTAGAACTGATACATATGGATATCTGTGGCCCATTCCCTATGGCAACAATATTTTATTACATTCATAGATGATTACTCCAGATATGGTTACCTACATTTAATAAGTAAGAAGTCTCAATCCCTAGACGTTTTCAAGTCTTATAAAGCAGAAGTTGAACTTCAGCTTAGAAATAAAATTAAAGCTGTCAAATCCGACCATGGTGGATAATACTATGGTAGATATGATGGATCAAGAGAACAACGTCCAAGACCCTTTACTAACTTCCTGAATGAATGCGGTATCATCCCACAATACACTTTGCCAAGCAAACCCAGCATGAATGGTGTTGCTGAGAGACGAAATAGGACACTTAAGGATATGGTAAGAAGTATGATTAGTCATTCTTCATTACCTGAATCGCTCTGGCGAGAAGTATTAAAGATTGCAGTATATATCCTTAACAGAGTACCTAGCAAAGCAGTAACTAAAACCCCATATGAAATGTGGACTAAAAAAAAAGCCCAGTGTAAAGCACTCACACATTTAGGGATGTTCAGCTGAGACAAGGCCTTATAGGCCTAATGAAGGGAAATTTGACTCTAAAACTATTAGCTGCTACTTTGTTGGATATGTAGAACGCTCTCAAAGATTTAAATTTTATGATCCCACTACTCGGTCCTTCATTGAGACGGGAAATGCAAGATTTCTTGAGAATGTAAAGTTTGGAGGGGAAGAATTAAGGAATGTCATTGTTGATGAAAAAGTTGTCATTGAAAAAGGGAAATTTATTTCTCTTCCTAATATTTATATTGACAGTGATCAGGCAATAATTCCTGACATTGTTCAAGATGCAACTCTAGTTTAAGACAATAATGAAGTTCTTCCTATAGAGCAAACTCATCAGCCTCAAAGAAGTGCCATTAAGAAGATCCAATAGAGAAAGGAGAAGTTCGATTCTAGATGATTATATCGTCTTTCCTGGAATAAGAAGATTCTGTAGGCTTAGCAGAAGATGATCCAATCAACCTTTGTAAAGCTCTTTAAAGTTCAAATTCTGAACATTGGATCAATGCCATGTAAGATAAGATGAAATCCATGAAAGACAATGATGTCTGGGATCTTATCGAATTGCCTAAAGGTACGAAGCCTATTGGTTGCAAATGGATATTTAAAACCAAAAGGGATTTAAAAGGCAATATCAAAAGATATAAGGCTCATCTAATCGCTAAAGGATTCACTCAAAAGGAAGGCATTGACTATAAAGAGACCTTTTCTCCAATTTCATCAAAGGATTCTTTTAGAACAATAATGGCACTTGTAGCTTATTTTGATTTAGAGCTACATCAGATGGATGTAAAGACAGCGTTTCTTAATGGAGACATTGATGAAACAATTTATATAGTTCAACCAAAAAATTTTGAATCTAAAGATTCAAAGTCTATGGTTTATAAATTAAAAAAATCCATCTACGGTCTCAAATAAGCTTTTCGTCAATGGTATCGCAAATTTCATCAAGTTATTACCTCATATGATTTTGAGTTAAACGTGATTGATGATTATGTATATCACAAGTTCAGTGGGAGTAAGTTTATCTTTCTGGTGTTATATGTCGATGATATACTATTGGCAAGTAACGATATAGGCTTATTGCACAAAACCAAGAAATTTCTCACTAAGAATTTTGAGATGAAAGATCTTGGGGATGCCTCTTTTGTATTAGGCATACAGATACTGCGAGATCGCTTTTAAGGTATCCTTGGATTGTCACAAAAGAGTTATAACAAAAGGGTGCTAAGCAAATTCGGCATGAAAGGATGTTCACCGGGAGATACACCTATAACTAAAGGAGATAAGTTCAGTCTCAATTAGTGCCCCAAAAGTGACCTTGAAATAAGGGAGATGCAAAAGATTCCCTATGCCTTGGCAATAGGAAGTCTGATGTATGCTCAAGTTTGTACCCATCCTAATAGAGCATTTATAATGGGACTATTAGGCATATATTTAAGTAACCCAGGACTGGATCACTGGAAAGTAGCCAAACGGGTTATGTGGTATTTGCAAAGAACAAAGGATTTCACGCTAACTTATAAGAAATTGGACAATTTGGAGATTATTGGGTATTCTGATTTCAATTTTGCGGGATGCCAAGATAGTGAATGATCCACTTCGGGCTATGTTTTTATGTTGGCTGGAGGAGTTATATCATGGAAGAGTGCCAAACAGACACTTATAGCTTCTTCAACCATGGTTGCAGAATTCATAGCTTGCTTTAAGGCATCTAATCATAGGATATGGCTGCGTAATTTTGTCATTGAGCTGCATATAGTTAATGGTATCGAAAGGCCATTAAAATTATTTTGTGACAATAAATTTGCAGTTTTATATTCTAATAACAACAGAAGCTCTGTGAAGTCAAAAAATATTAACATCAAGTTTTTGTCTGTTAAGGAAAGAGTTCAAAGTGGTCAAATTTCTATAGAACATATAGGGACAAACTCTATGATAGCGGATCCGTTAATAAAAGGTTTACCACCTAAGGTTTTCATGAGCACACTGCTCATATGGGTGTAGGCATATTTTGTAATAAATTAGTCTAGTGGCAGTTTTACTTTGGATGTTTTATGTATTGAGACATGTTTCATATGTTTATTTTATGCACAATAAAGTTTTATGATTCATTTCATTATCTATATCTTTGAACTTATTTGTGAATTGAGGATTGATCTCCTTAAAGAATAAAGTAGGAACAGTCAGAAATAGGCATATTTGAGATCACATTCCATGTAATTTCCATGCCACTCATCCATACTTGATCTATGTCATTGAATATATTAGTATGGTGAGCATGGAAGATTTAGTTATGCTTATATGTAACAAAAGCCACCATGATCTCTTATTAATGTAGGAAATGGACTAGATTGGAACTAAGGTGAAGTTTAAAGAAAATAGCACAAATGTGAACACATAAAGAATTTGTTTGATATAATTGTTTTAGGTTCAATATGTAACCCAAGTAGGAGATTGTTAGATTTTTTAATCTCTATTGTGTTAGAACAATTATATTAATGAGCTATTTTATAAGTGGGCTTAGTTTAAGTGATTCATTTATGTGAAACCCATAGACTTCAGGATTTGGCATGAGTTTATGGGTGGATACCTATTCCTGACCCAAATAGGCTTAATAGGATCCTAATGGATTAGTATATAAAGAACTCTCAGGTTATAGTCCCCAAGACGTCAAATCATTTAGCTGCTTTCTATTCTCTTCCCATATGAGATAGAGAGTTGATCAACCTTAAGAAATTAGGGATTTGACTGAGGAAGGCCATTCCTCTGTTCAGAAACTCATTCATCGTTATTCCACAAAAGGTACGACTGCTATGATGGATCCAAGTATTTATTTAATCTCCTTAATAATTCTAGCATGATAGATTTTGGGTATTAAAGCAATAAAGATTTATGTAATTCTAACAAACTATTCTTAACTAATCCATCCACAAATACAAGACCAAATCAATTATAATAAGTTCATTATGAATTCAAAGTTTTCCTCCTTTAAATTTACATTCGTGAAAGCTAAAAATATGAAATTCAAACTTAAAAGAGTGTAATAGTTAATGGTACTCACCTTGAATGATGAAGAGAATATAAAGAGCAAAATTCTCCATGATTCAAACTTCTCCAATTGCTTCTCCTTCTCCCATATATAACTAAAACACCTTAGCTCTCCCTTAGATAATCCAAATGTGTCCACTCTCTCTCTCTCTCTCTCTCTCTCTCTCTTCTCTCTAATGATGTAGTGTGTGTGGCCCAAACCTAATTCAGGTTATGGTATTATCAGAACACAAAATTAACGTCTCAAAAAGATGTAAAATAACAATAAATTAAGATGACATTATTATTAGAGTATAAAATGTTACAGTTCGTTTGGTACAAGGGATTGGATTATTAAGCCAATGTATTAGTAAATAACACCTTGTTTGATATAAAGTTTTAAGTTGGGTATACTAATTCCAAGCGCTTACTAAACCCATGAGATCAGTCTTAGCTAATATCTAAACCCCCCTATCTTTAGTGATTCCATTCCTGTGAGATTACTAATCCCATTCTCCATGAAATTTTTATACCTAAAACAACCTTGCTCTTTATTTTTTTATCTCAAAAATAGCCTCTATTTTATATTTTATTTCTATGTAATCATTCTCCTCCTTCAACTGAAATATAATTATTCATCATTTTTTATTTTTTTGGCTCTTTATTTTTATGTTATTTTTTTATTTTTTCTATGAAGAAGAGAGGCGTCTTTTCCTTTCTTATGGAAGACAAAAAAATAGGGAAACGTGATTATAGTTTTAAAGGGTATTTAAGTAATTGAAATTTTTTTGAATTAATCCCATTCACTAATCTATGTTACCAAACAAAGGGCTGTAAAAGTAGGATTATTTAATCTCATGAATTAATATTTATTTACCAAACAAGGTTTAGACTTATTTATCCTATGGCTTAACTAATCCTCATTATAACTAATCCTATAGCTTATGAATCCGCCTACCAAATGAACTATTAGTACCATAAACATATGCATTATTAACAATTGTTATTTACATTGAAAATTCATTAAAAGAGAAGGGGATTATTAGAATTTGAACCCTTTAACCTCCTGCATTATAAAGCAGATACTCAATCATTGAACTATTAATTCAATGACTAAGTTATTAACTTTTAATTTAACCAAAATATCCTTATATTTACTATTCTCAATCGGCATGATCTTTAATTTAATAAATTAATGACAATAAATATTTTTTCCCTTTTCATGTTAATTGTCATATTTGAGTTTTTTAAATAAAAATAAAAATTTTATTTTAAAATCTAATGCTTCAATTTTATATATCTATGTTATCATTTATAATAACATATTTAAATAATTAGTGAAAATATTTTAAAATTATATAGAAAACAAATAAAAATAAGTAGAAAAAAATATAAAACTAAAAAATTTTAGTCCTTTTTGTGTTGTCTCTTATTCTAAAATAATTTAATCATTTTCATCTAAAAAAATTTATCTTTTTATTTTCCCACTTCATATTGACTTTTTTCCTTATTAAAAAAGAAAATTATTTTAAAAAATATTATTTGTAATTTGCTACTGGTTGTATTTGTAATTTGCTCTTATCACATGGGTGGAATCCCGGTTGGGATTTCACCTGTGTTTGCCCATCTTCTTCCAAAAGTTAGCATTTTGGCTTGAATCTTTCACCATTCTAAGTCACATTTGGTTCATGGCACCATTTGTCACCGGGTTAGCTAAAAGAACTTTGGAAAAGCACTAAACAAACAAATCAAACTCAATTTAAGGATAAAATATATTAAAAACAAGGGGTAAAATGTAGTCAATTAAGTACTTATCAATGATATTTCAATCAATGGTTATGAAATGACATTAAAGTATAATGGCTATAAATGATCAGATAAAGTGATAATGGAAATGGTAAAGAGTGAATGGGGTTTTGATCTTAGGATAGGTTATAAAATAGAATATGCTAAATGATAATAAGATCAATGGGGTTCTACGAGGTTTAGGTGACCTTATGTCTCTCTAAGCTCTACGATCATCATAGCCTAAAAATTGTGTCATAACAATTATATTCCTTTCCTTGAATAACATAATGAGCCAGAGGAGCTATACATTGAGTGAGATTGGAAATAAAATGCGATGACTGTAACACATTAAAGTCGTTATTTATGCCTGACATACCAAAATATGCATGTCATATCTAAAGATCATAATCGGTTACAACTTCAAGAATAATAGTTGGTGATCTAATATGCCCTATATATTGTCTGGCCCATGCTGTGGGACAATTTTTCCACTTCCAATGCATACAATCTAGATTGCCTAACATTCCTGGAAAACCACATTGCTAACCAACATAGAATAGCTTGGTAACATCATTAGCATTAAGTGATCTTAGACATTGCTCCACTAAAATCTCTACAATAGCATGACAAAATCTCTCTAAACTTTCAATTGTCGTTGACTCTCCAATTTTAATGTATTCATCAGTAGCATCTACTGGTACACCATATGCCAACATCCGAAACATGGTTGTTAGCTTTTGTAAAGTTGATAATCCAAGACTACCAAGCACATCAACTCATTGTTTGCAGTAGTTATCATGACCTTTAAATGCATCAACAATACAAAGGAACAAACTTTGAGACATTTGATATTATCAACTAAACATATCATCATTGTAGCATGGATTATCAAAAAAATAATCATTAAACAAATTATGATCTACTGCTTTACAATTGCGATTGATCACTATATGACTTAGAATGGAGCCACCATGGGTATTTGTTTTGTTGAAAGAGATAATGCTCTATGACTTCATTATTCTTACAAATCAGATGATCTATTACTTCTTTTTCTGCATCGAGATGAGTATCACCAATATTTCATTGTCTCATCCAAAGATGAAGATGAATATTTGAATTCAATATTAGATGGGCTTTCAATATTGAAGTTCATTTTCAAAGAATGTCTTATGACTAATTTGAAGAAAAGAAATAACAATATTTGATTTTTAAACAACAACTAGAGACTACGACTTATTTTTATAAAGAATGATGTTATTTATATGAAAAAATTTTGATAAGATGATAATGTTGAAAATTTTTTGTATGTGAATCCAGAGATTCTCTACAAACAATATTGCATAAATTATATACAAAGAAGAGAATGTTGCATAAATTATCTTCTTTTTAGAGATACTTTCCAGA
>CANTUT010001470.1:0-70000 GCA_947687605.1 Reutealis trisperma
ATACATATATATATATATACTATATATATAATATATATATATATATATATATATATATATATATATATATATATATATATATGTACATATATATATATATATATATATATGTATATATATGTATATATATACATATATACATATATATATATATGTATATATATGTATATATATACATATATACATATATGTATATATATGTATATATATGTATATATATAGATATATATATGTGTATATATGTATATATATGTATATATATAGATATATATATATGTATATATATATAGATATATATATATATGTATATATATATATATATATATACATATATATATATATGTATATATATGTATATATATAGATATTTATATATGTATATATATATATATCTATATATATATATATATATATATAGATATATACATATATACACATATATATATCTATATATATACATATATATACATATATATATATATATATGTATACATATATATATATATACATATATATATATCTATATATATATATACATATATATATATCTATATATATACATATATATACATATATATATATATATGTATATATATATATATATACATATATATATATATATATATATATATATATATATATATATATATATATATATATATATATATATATATATATATATATATATATATATATATATATTTATTTTCCTCATGGATTTTATATGTAATGATTTATTTTAGACTTCCGCAATTCAAGGTATTCATTTAAATGTTTTGAATGAGTTATCATAAGAGGTTGGTAAGATCCTAGGCATGATTTGTTTATATGTAAGTGGGTTCTACAAGCGTAGGTGACCTTATGTCTCCCTATATTCTAGGACCATCATATCTCTAAGGTTGGGATGTGACAAAACAGGAGTGCAGCGCCACGTCAGACCTGTACGGCACCGCACGCCTTGTTTGCGACGTGCCACATAGGCATGGTGCGGAGCAATTCTGCATTTTTCTGCCAGTGGGCCCCACACGCGAAAAATGACTCTTCTACCCTTTTTAGTCCAGTTTTCAGCCATTTTTGACATTACCCCCATGGTCTTTTCACGTTTTCATTACCTAAAGTACCCTCAACCCCATTTGCCTATAAATAGGCTCCCCATTCCCTCATTTCTCTTCACCTCATGAATTAGTATTGATAATTATCAACTAATTCCTATCTTCTTCTCCTTCCAGCCACTCTTTAATTAATTAATTAATCTTTTTAATTAATAAATTTTCTCACCCTAACCAAGTTAATTAATCTTTTTAATTAACTAAAAATTCTTTTTTAAAATCAAAATTAATTACTCAATTAATTAATTAATTAATCTTTTTAATTAATTAATTAATCATTTTTCTCTAAAATCAAATTAATCTTTTTTTAATCCATCTCTCATCCAAATTAATTAATTAATCTTTTTAATTAATTAATCTATCCATCCTTTTCATCATATTAATTAATTAATTATTTTAATTAATTAATTAATCTTCCAATCCATCCAATCACCCGGTCCCTTAAAACGGAACTTCGGTCCAGTAAAACCCTTCGCCCACCAAAGCAAAGGTATCAGTCTTTTTCTCTCACTCTCAAAACACTCAAACCAAAATCAATATGATCAACTCTTAAACCCCTCCACTTAACCGTGGAACGAACTATGTGGGTTTTAATCCCCATCCAATGAGGTACGTAGGCACGTTTGGAATCTAAATCCAAATCTCAAATCCAAATCTCAATCCCCTTTTCTTTTTTTTTTAAATTAATTTGTGAATGTTTTATTTTCACCATGCATTTATGCCATATTCATGCATTCTCTTTAATATCATCTTATAAATGTCATTCATGAAATCCAATTTTCAAGTCAAATTAAACTTAAAAGCCAAATTTAGATTATTTAAAATCAAAACCTAGTCCCTGAACTCAACTTGGTTCGAAGGCTAGTGATTTTTATCCTTGGGCAAATAAATTAAAAAATTAATGAATTAGAGTCAATTTGGGTTTTTTCCTTAATATATTCCCAACTAAATAAAATTAAGGTGGCAACTCCTAAAAACCATTTTCAAAATCATCCAATCGAAATCCGAGAGTTCCATCGTGAGTCTAAACCCGAATGAGTATCTCAATTCCCTCTAGCGGACCAGGCCAATGCTCGGGAGAGGCCTCACAATTTCATATTACATAAGACTAATTTGGTCTTATGGTTAGGTGTTCCCTCCTAATAGAGATTGGGTACTCTTGCCCTACCCTATAACAACCCACATATATCCTAGGAGTTTTTGTGACAAATTGCTTGACTTTGGAGTTGTTATGACAAAATATGTTATTTTATGAGAACTCATGTGTGATGCAATTTATGTGTATGTGGCATGTTAAATTAATTTTAATATGCCTAATATGAATTATTATTGTGAAATGAATAATTTATATGAAGTGCATTAGCATGAAATAATTTATTGTACATAAAATGAATTTTTATGCAAAAAGGCGATTTTTAAGCATAAAATAATTTTATGAGTATTTTTAAAATATTTTTTAATAAATATTTTTGGGGGAAATTTTAATGAAAATAATAAGAAAAATATTTTTATTTTAATGACCTATAATCAGCCCTAAAATTAATTAAAAAGCCCAAATACTCGAAAGCCCACTACACTAAAATACTCCTAACCTAGCTCATTAGGGTAATCTTGGAAATTTCACCCAAAACCCTAATATTTAACATAAATTTTGGCTATCCCTTCATTCCAGAAGCCACCATTATGTTATTTCATTATTTTGTTAGAAAAATTCTCTCAAAATATTTCTCTCTACCAAAATTCATAAAAATCCTTTCAAACTTACAATTTCACGACCGTTTCGTAAGTTTTTCTTTTCCTTTCAATTTGCTATTTAATTTTTATGAAACTAATCTTGGAAAATTTATTTTGAATTGATTATTTACTGATTGTTACTGATAAAATTTGGGTTAGGTGATTTTTTGAGAGAAAAATCAATTTTTCTACTGAAAGCACCAACCTCTCTACGCGATTTCTCCAAAGGTGAATCCTACGACTCAAAATTTAAATTTTCATGCATAAACATTACCAATGGGAGAAATTTTTACATTTTGCTATTCTAAACTGATTTTTGATGTGTTTTGATGAAAAATATTGGATTAAATCATATTTATACATATTACTGTAATGACCAAAAAGTTTCAGAAAATAAGAAATTCAAGGTTTTTGCTCTAGAATTTGGAAGTTGGAAAATTCTATGATTTGAAAATTAAATGACTGCCAATTTGTGATGTTTAATATTAAAAAATGATATGTTTTTTGTTTGGATGAAAAATAATGATTTATATCATGTGCTTATATATTACTATAATGAATAGAAAGCACGAAAACTCATGATTTTCACCCTGAACCTTGAAACTTGGAATTTTCATGCATAATTATGATCAATGGCTATCAATTTCATACATATGGATGATTTAAACTGATATTTTCTATGATTGAATGAAAAATAATAGTTTAAAACACTTGTTTACATGTTGCTGTAATGACCGAAAAATATCGAAAACAAAAAAACTCATGGTTTTTCATCCTAAAACTTAAAGTTAGAAATTTTCATGCATGTGAATGTATATGTAGGCCAATTCCTACAAGTCTATATTCTACAATGATTTTTGTTTTAATTACATGAAAAATCTTGGTTTAAACCATGTTTCTACATATTACTGTAATAAACAGAAAGTACGAAAAGTAAGAAAATTCAAGTTTTCTTTTTAATGGGGCACTCAGCCTACAATGGAATTTTTATTCCAATGTCTATAAATTTTATGTGATGTATTTTTTCGATTATTGACATGTATGTATGAATGATAAATGGCTAAATTGCATGTTGATTGAAGGGATGACCTAGACAAGCCTAGAGACAATTTGGTATACTTAAGGTATCTTAACCTTATGTTGTGATTAATATATGAATGTGATTGGATAATATGGAAGTAGATTGTATGATGAGTTAATAATGAATTAATAATCTTGAATTTATGAAGAGATTGGTTGAAGGAATTGGTTATAAGAGATAAGCATAATGCTTGAAAGGTTATTTGTTAAGTTGACATATATGGAAGTGTTAAGTGTACTAAGATGATTGTTAAAGTGAATTTATATTAAGGAATTATATTGTGTTGACCTTAGAAAGGTATTGACATGATTATAATGTGTTTTCATATGGGCCTATAAAGGTTAAGTGTCCAACACTTTTAAAGTCAAAATATAATGTGCAAGTGATGAGTGCACTTTTATGTGCAACTCTAAGTGTATGTAAATATTATATGTGCATGGGGTAGTTATAAGATAGGATAGCATCATGATTAAATAAACACTAAGTCATAGTTATGGGATAGGATAGCATCATGATTAAATAAATACTAAGTATTAAATTAAATATTATGTTAGAGCTTGAGGAGTTTTAGAGGTTCAATAGGGCTATGTGTACTAGGAGCAAAGGAATCACAAGGTGAGTAAACACTGTATTCATACTACAAGTGTGAGTAAACATTATGTTTCAAGTTATAAATGCAAGCTATCATGTTTTAAGAACCTTTTATATCATGAAACCCAAGTTCTTTTCTATTTTAATGATTTCTTTGTACGCTTGTGTAATGCCCAGGGTTTCTTTAGCCAACTATAAACAGTAAAGATGACATGATAACATCCATATATCGTATCATTTAAGGTCCCCTTAGTATACTAAGAACCTTAAGAATGTCAGAAGAAGTGAATTTAATGAATAATGTGACAATGAGTAAGGAAGGAAGTCAACATTGATATGTGCTTTCATGATAAAATGAAAGTCACACTAAGTTCGACTTAATGTGAGTATGTTAAACTTTTATTTGTAATATGAATCTAAAGTGCTAGTAAATGGGTGTTCACATCTCCTAAGACATTGGGAGGTGATGATAGTGATATGGGAAATTAAATTCAATCAAATTCCAATAGTATAATAGAGGTCAAACTTAGTTTGACCCAATGAGCTTATGTGATATACATACTTGATCAATGCTAGTAAAGAGTTAGTAAATGGACATTATGATATATATGAAATTTATCTATTAATGTCTAGAGTGTGTAGTGATATATAAAGGTAGAAATATATGTATTACAGTGAAAGAAATGAAATGGAAAATATATTAAGTACCGAGTTTGAAACGTGCATATAAGGATTTGTTATTGGGCTTGTGGGCTCAAAAACCCAAGCCCATTGGATGGCTAGCCCATTAGGCCTAAGGAGGATACAACATCCAAACTTGTGAGCAAATGGTTGGCCCAAGAAGACAATAGATGAAGTGTGTGTAGAGAATGGGTCTTTGGTGTAGCTCTTTAGTCACCAAAGTTGACTAAGTCAAATACTTAACCCAGTGAAATTCTTGTTCTTTCCTACACATAAGTCAAGCTTCCATTGGAACATCTAGCACTTTGTGATAACTCTCTCCATTGTAGAGAGAATCCTAGCCTCTACCTTAATCAAATCATAGCCATCCATTAAGGTTAAATCTTAACCATTGGATTGAACTTGATCAAATCTCCACCATCCAACTTATTATTATATATATGAAAAATCTATGTTACAATCTTCATTTTTCTATCTCTACACCAAAGTTCTACCATGGCAAAAGAAGCTCTCTCTCTACACCAAGAACCTTAACAAATCAAAGCTAATCAAGGTGAGGAATCTTGATCATCTCTTCCTTTCTATGTTTAAAGTTGATTTTAGTGACTAGGTTGCTTGAAAAATCTCTTGTGCACCTCATATGGGAATTCGGCCATATTAATGAATGGCCATGGAAATATTCTAAATTATGATTGATTACATCTATGGGTGTTTTAGATGAAGAATAACGAATTAGAAATGTTAAAGTGAACTTTGGAAGCTTGGGTTAAGATTTGAATATCTTAAGGGAACTTGAACTTTTGTGATAGATATTGACAATTGAATGATTATATAAGTTTTATGTTATACTAATTACATAGTTTTATAATAAATTTGAAGATCTAATGATTTGGTGGGGAATTAATAGTTTTCCCCAAATTCTAGGGTTTATGGGAAAATTGGGAATTTAAGTATTGAATTTGAATTCATGAAAGTGAAGGGGAAAATCAAGCTTAAGAATGGAATCACATGAGTTGTATAATGTAAATTTTGAAATTTAATTGATAAAAGTGATTTTCCCCAAATTAATGAATTAGGTTCATTTATGGGAATTAATGGTAGAAATAGAATGGATTCTATTGAACATTAGAATTTGTTTATATTGTTTGTACTCAAAGTTGAAATGTGAAATTGGGAGGAAAGGAATTATCCTTTCTACAATGTATAGCCTTGGCCATTTAAAGAATGACTAAGGAAAATAATAAGATTAGTAATGGGTATATGTGTAGTATTCCTTGGCTTTAATAGTGATTGATGTGCAATTAAATTGCAAATGTGTAGAATCTAAAGGCAAGGGTAAGGATGTTGTCATAAGAGTGGAGAGCACTACTAGCCTCAAGAGTCAAGTATAATAGGAGCAAATGAGTCCAAGGTGAGTACTTAATAATATAATATGCCTTGAAATATATGTTTTGAACCTTTATCGTTCAAACTGAAATTGCTAAATTGTTCAATACCTTGATGAGTATAAACTATTTATCGAATATCGAACCATTAGATATGATGCTTCTTGACTCCTTGACAAGTTTGAATTGTTTATTGAACCCATCGATATGATGTTTTTGATAATCATTGAATACTGAAATCGTGTTATGTTCATTGAAATCCTTGACATGAATCTTAAATGAATATCCCTTGATAAGCAGAAATCCCCTTTCTGATGTGGGAAAATACATCAGACCTTGTGCACTTGGTATATGCCTGTGGGTAGGGTGAGAGTACCCAACCTCTGTTAAGGGGGAACGCCTAACCATAAGACCTTATCATCTTATGTAATGTGATACTTGTGAGTGAGCAAGGCTTAGGTCGCCACTCTTGAATTAATATGTGTGGGAAGCATCCTACTCCCAATAAAGTGATATTTCTACTAAAGATACTGTTTCTATTTGAAATGAGCTACTGAATTAAATTCACAACATTGATTGAAAATGTTTCATTACTACAAGTACCATCTTGAGAACAATCCTTGTGCTTACCTTATGTATTGTATTATTTTGTACTCACTTAGTATTGTCTCATATTGTAGTGGTTTAAATTTTTCAGGTAAAGTCAATGAGTAAGCAAATTAAAGTTCCAAGCCCTATTCTCCACTTGGAAGTTCCTCAGTTAAGTTCCAATGTTGGAACTCTTGATTATGAAGATTATTATTAGAGCTCTATGGGTATTGAAGGGTTTAACACTAATATGTCATAGAATGTAAAAGTAATGTAAATGGTATTAAAATGGCTATTGTAATAATGTATAATATATTAAAGATTTGATTAATGATGTAAAATACAATTTTTGAAGTTTTACAAGTTACGTGTTAATTATGTTATAAGTTAACGAGGATGTTACAAGCAAATAATGGGTATAAGGTTATGATCTTGGGATATGTTTAATGCAATGTATGATATAAGACTATGTGTTAAATGGGTTCTATAGGTTTTCAATGCCCTTATGGCCACCCATGCCCTAGGACTGTCACGGCTCAAAGGCAGGTCGTGACAAAGATGGTATCAAAGCAAAAGTTTAAGTCTAGTTTAGACTTAGTAAATACTATATGTTATAAGTTAAACCATGGAGCATAGGAATTCCTTCTTGTTATTGAAGTATATCGATAAGTCTAGATCCGCGTTACTCATAAAAGTCTAAGTTTCCCCTATGATATGTGATATGTGCATAATGATTATGATGTATTTAGATGAAAAATATCAAATTAAATTATATTTTTACATACTATTGTAATGACCGAAAAGTTTTAGAAAATAAGGAAATTCATGGTTTTCGTCCCAAAACTTAAAATTCGGAAAATTTCATGTGTACATGCAAGTATGGCTGCTAATTTATACATATTAGAATTTTAAACTGATATTTATTATGATTGAATGAAAAATAATATTTTAAATCACATGTTTACATATTACTATAATGACCAAAAAGCATCGGAAATAAGAAAACTTATGGTTTTTCGTCCTAAAAACTAAAGTTGGAAATTTTCATGCATATGGACATCTATGGCTGCCGATTCATAGGGATTTATGTTCTAAAATGATTTTTGTCTTGATTACATAAAAAATTTGGGTTCAAACGATGTTTTTGTATATTATTATAATAGACAAAAAGTAAGAAAAGTAAGAAAATTCAAGTTTTCTCTTTGATAGTGTATTTGGCCTACATTGAGATTTTTATCCCAATGTCTATAATTTTTATGTGATATATTTTAATCATTATTCACATGTATGTATGATTGATAAATGATTAAATTGTATGTTGGTTGAAGGAATGACTCTAGACAAGTCTAGAGACACCTAAGGTATATTTAAGATATCTTAACCTTATATTGTGATTAATATGTGAATGTGATTAGATAATATGGAAATAGGTTTTATGATAAGTTGATAATGAATTAATGATCATGAATTGATGAAGAGATTGATTAAATGAATTGATCATAAAAAATAAGCATGATACTTGAAAGGTTACTTGTAAGTTGACGTGTATGGAAGTGTTAAGTGTACTAAGTTAAATACTAAAGTGAATTGATATTAAGATCATAATATTATGTTTGACTTTGGAAAAGTCTTGGTATGAATTATAATGTGTTCTCATATGGGCATATAAAGGCTAAGTGTGCAAGACTTTACAAGCTAATGTGTTATCTGCAAGTGATGAGTGCATTTCTATAGTACAACTCCAAGTGTATATAAATGTTATATGTGCATGGGGTAGTTATAGGATAGGATAGCATGATGATTAAGCAAATGCTAATTATTGGATTAAATATTATATTAGAGCTTGAGGAGTAGTAGAAGTTCAAAAAGGCTACAAGTACTAAGAGCAAAGGTACCACAAGGTGAGTAAATATTATATTATTATTACATGTACAAGCTATCATAATATGTGAACCTTTGATATTCTTGAAACCTAAGTTCTTTTTTATTTATAAAATGAAACTCTATAATTCCTTTGTTAAACTTGGGTTGCTAAAGGACAATTGGTCCAAAAACTATTTTTTGTTTATCCAATGGTAATATCTTTGTGGTTATTGCCCTAACTTATATTCTTTTTGGAAATACACTATTCTTGTATCTTTTGTTCAAAAAGTTAAACTGTTATCGCTAGTGTGATACATGTTATTGTTGCCTTAAGTATTATTATTACATGTGGTTACCATTAACTCTAACTATGGTACCTCTAAACCCTTTTATGTAGAAATCCTTGTGTCAATGCAAGTAATCATCAGAACTTATACATATGGTCTTAACCCAATGGATAGGGGTTGTATGTCCACCTCAGGTAGAAAGGGCGATTCTAGCTGTCGAGCCTAATCAGCTTCACGTTTCTCTATGTATAGGAGTTGGAATTTGGTTTGACGCCACCTCTCTTTTATGTGTTCGAGTGATTATGGCAACTACTTTCACTCTATGTGTTATATGTTATAAGTGTGATTTTTGCAAGCCTTGCTAAAATGCAAACTTTGATTCATGAACTGTAAATTAGGAACTATGTGTCATAAGCTATGGGTTTCCTTTTTAAAGGAATATATGTTATTGTATTTGCTATATTGTTTACTCATTGAGATCATCTATCTCACCCTTTTTCCTTTGTTTGGTTCCTGGTAAGCAATATGAGGAGGCAAGGTGATGACTCAAGCATTCTACTTTGTTTGAGGAATTCCTTGTTAAAGTTATAATAATATCATGCTATGATGAGTCCATAGACACTTTAGAAGTTATTATGGAAACTTTATTTTATAATATTATATTGGAGAATTTACTTGGAGTCTTATTATTATTTTCTTATGAATTGTATTAAAGTATATTTTTAACTTCTGCAACTTAAAGTTTTTCCTTTACAAAAGAAAAGATTTTATTAAGTTAATGCATGAGCTTTGGTATAATCCTAGGTAGTGATTGCATGTTTATAAGTGAGTTCTACGAGCATGGATGACCTTACGTCTCCTAATGTTCCAGGACTGTCATATCTCAAAAATTGGGATGTGACATTCTCATCCATCCAAAATAATCTTAAATACTTTCAAATAAAATTTTGCATACTTCCCTTAGTTATTTAACAAAGAGACCGAACACTCCCCTACTCTCCCCACACCCCCCCCCCCCCCCCTCCTCCTTTCTTATGGTGAGGCTTAGGTGACTTTCATGCTTCCTTTGCTTATTTTTACATATTAAACCTAAAATTCTCAAGTCAGATTCTCATATTTAATTAAAGAACATCCAAAAAAATATTTCCTATTCATACCCTCTTTTAGCTGAATTATATAAATGGAAAAATAGAAAAGTTTTGCAACTATAACATCAAAATCATACTTAGAACAAGGAAAGGAGAAGATGAGCTTAATTTCTTACCTTGGAAAACTTTGATTTTTGAGATTCTATGTTGATGTTAGTTGGAAAGGTTTTTTTTTTTGGTTGGTGTGGAGTTTTAGTATAGAGTTTGCCAAAATGATGAAGACGGATATAAATTTTACTTATATATGAACTATTGAATGGTGAGGATTTAATCATATTTAATCCAATAGCTAAGATTTAATCACAATTGATGACTATGATTTAATCAAATTAGATGGTTAGGATCTCATCTAAGTTGATGTTGTTCATCATATGGTATGGAAATAATAAAAATGAATTTAGACTTTTGTGTAGGAAAAGTGAATATTCAATTTGGAAAAAGATTTGACTTAGTCAAAATTGGTGGCTTCCAAGTTAAATTTGACGGCTAACTCATTTTACACCCATTTTAACCTTGGTTAGCTATTCCTAACTCTAGTTAAGTGTACGTTCACCTATTCATAGGCCTTGTAGGCTGGCCATCTAATGGGCTTGGGCCTTAGAGTCCAAAAGCCTATTAACAAATTCACATATATACATTTCATAGTTAGTAACTTAATAAATTTTTCATTTCATTTCATTTCTTTCGCTTTAGTATATTTTTTCTACTTTCTAATTTCACTACACACTTTAGATATTGTTAGATAAATTTATTCACTTTGTAATGCATATTTACTAGCCCTTTAATAGCACTATTCAAGTAAATAAATCATGTAGGCTCACTAGGTCAAACTAAGTTTGACTTATGTTTTACTATTATAGCTTTGATTAAAATCAACTTCTTATATTACCTTTATTATCTTTAATGACTTAGGAGATGTTTAGGTATTATGTTCATACCCATACACTAGCACTTTAACATCACATCACAAGAAAATAATTAATTTTGTCATGTTAAGTCAAACTCGGTTTGACTTTCATTTTACTATTGAAATGTTTATCAAAATTGATTATATTTTTATTTATTGTCACATTTTTCATAAAATCACTTCCTATGATATTTTTATGGTTCTTAATATGCTAGAAAACATTGGATAGTATAGCACATGATATTACAGTGTCACAATATGAGCAAGTAGATCACTTAGTCACATTGAACCTTTCGATTTTAATTTAATTTCACCATCACAATACTTGTCGAAATTAATATCGTATAGTACCATTGCTAACTCTAGTGAGTTAGTGAAACCTCGGGTATTACAATAATGATCCTCAACTTTGCTTGATGTGAGAGAGGAGTATTCAAGGAATAGGTAGTTCTTTTGTCAAGGTGAAATATACTTCCATGTTTATATTTATGAATCCTTAAGGCTTATTTAGCCTATTTTCATGTTCAAGCAACTATGTTCATGATTTATCATGTTATTTAACCATCAAATTATTAATGTTCCTTTACAATTACATTCATGTAACCAAGATAAATAAAGAATCATAATTTTTCTTATTTAGAAGCTTGCTAACCCTAAAATAGAAATCCCTTAATGATATGGAAAAACATCAAATTGTGTGCACACAGATATCCATAGATAGAATGTATTATTCGGATCCAAACTAGGAAGGGGTTCATGTGTCCTTGATTTAGGGCCTAATCAGCCTCATGTATTTATCATATGGAGTAATACTCACAAGAAACCCTCAGCTCCAAATTTATCAAAGAGAGTAATGCTAATCATGCTTCTGCTCTTATATCATGTTATGGTTTCTATTACACTCATGATTTGATACCCTGATTCTTATGTAACAAGTTTCATGTTTGTAAATATATGTCAAGTTACATGTAATCAAGAACCATTCTTGTGAGCTAGTCTTGAAATATCTAGCTTTTCACAAGTATAATGGTATATTCTTCACTCACCAAATTTTCTCACTATGTTGTATTATTATCGTTTTTAGGAAAGTTGTAGCATAGCTATATCGATTCCTTAGGCATCTTTCATTCTATAGGAAATCCATTTTGATTAATGTAAAGCTCAAAGTTGTGGTTAATCTAGATGATCCATAGGTGTTGTATTTATATCATGTAAATAACAAGAGTATTAGTGACAAATATTAATATTGATAATAAATGTATCAAGTTTGATATTAATTATGATTATGAGAGACCTTGAATATGATTTAACATAATGAACACAAGGTTATACATGATATGTAGATTATGATCTTAGGTTATGGTTTAGTTATAATTGATATCATGATGATTTGTTCATTGGATTGTTCGTGAGTATGAGTTATATGGATGTTTGGTGACCTTAAATTTACTCATACCCTAGGACCATCACAGCTACTGAGTTAGATTGCACAATTTATTAGCCAACTAATACTCATCAAATTTGTGAAACAATACCAAACATTGAATATTTTTGGAAGAAATCTACTAAGAAATTCTAATTAAAAAATCAGAAAAAAAAATAATCAAAAAGGAAAAATAAAAAATATGAAAAAAAGTGAAATCAGGAAAAGAAACAAAAAAAAAGAGTATAAAAGAAAAATTTATGAAAATCAAAATCGCAAGTCATAATGCCAGGGAGCAAAGGCGATAGACTTAAGGTGGCTTGAGCATAGTCATTAGGGCTAGTCAATGGTAGGTGTAGCATCGCTTGCAATTTTGGATGGCTTATGATGATTGGACACTGGCAAAAGGCCAAGATGGGCCTGAGTTGGTGTGTGATAGTCGAGCTTGGTGCGTGCTCGTTACTGGACTTCGACCGATCTGAGTGGTTCTAGTTCTTGCCATCAAGGACTAGTGGGTTTTGTTGTGGTGAAGTGTGCTCTATTCTAATTAATCAAGCACCAACGAAGGCTTGAAAACCTGGATTTGCATATGGCCTATTATATTATAGCTTGCGAGATCTCGATTAGTGTTTATGTAGGATTTAGTGATCGTTTGGCCAACAAAGAGGTTTGGGTTGGTGGTTTCTTGTTTAATTTTTTTATTTATTATTACTTTATATAAGTATTGATTTCTATTCATAAACATAGAGGATTTTTTTGAGAATTCATTTTCAGGAGATAAAGTAAAAAAGAATTTGAGAGAAATTTCTAAAGATAAAGAAATAAGGCATAAGAGAGGATTTCAATTGAAAAAAGGCATATGTACATCTCGTTTGGTATGAAATATGTTAAATAGGATGTTATGTATAATTTCCAGAAAGTTTTAGATTGGAAAATGATAGAAAGGGTAATTGTTGCGAACAAGTCAAAATCAAAGGTTTTTTGTTATATAAATTAAAATTTAAGAACAACAATGAATTTAAATGATAAATTCAAGAACAACGAATTTAATTTAATTAAAAAAAAGGCAAGAAAAAAAAAAAGAAAAATGAGGTGAATGGTGAATGGTGTAGTTTAAAATATAGGAGTTTTATAAAATTTATTAAAAAATTTCACATGTTTTAATGAAAATTAATTTAAATTTATAAAATTAAAATCGACTACACAAAATATAAAGAAATTGAGATTTAAATTGAACGTCGCAACATTGAAATTCAGTTACATCATGGAAAGGTTAATTTCAATTCTTTTTTTTTTTTTTTTTTGGTCAAATAATTTCAATTCAATTAGGTTTTTCATTGTTGAAATGACTACAAATATTTGTAAAGATCATTTGCCCAATTGAACATGTGGCAACACCAGTATACGTTGTAGGTTCTCAATGCTGGACACGTCAATCCAACAAACAAATAAATGAATTAGAATTACTTTTTGAGCACTGGAAGGGAATCAAGTTGAATTTATCGGGGAAAGGTCAAAAACAAAAAACCCATAATATTTAGCAATTTGACCTGTCAGGCTATTTTAAATTTTTATAGTGTAATTATATATTTTTTCTTTTAATTTGACTTTAAAAGTCAGTTAATTTTAATAGTGTTAATTTCACTGTTAAGAATGGTGCTGCCATGTAGGCAACTCAAATTTTTTTTTCTTATTTAATAATTATTTTCAAAATTAAATAGATTATAATTTGAAACTAATTATAATATAGGTGGCTCAATTTTTTATTTTTTATTTTCTTATTTAATAATTATTTTCAAAACAAAATAGATTATAATTTGAAATTAATTATTTTGAAAAAAATTATAATTTTTCAAAAAATTATAGCTAATTTTTAAAATACAAAAAATTATTTTCAACTAATTATCTTTAACTAAATTATAATTATAGTGAAAGAATATTAGGTGCAAATTAAGCGGAGGCAACATGATATGTGAAATTTCAAACAATTTAAAATTTCACTTTCATCTAAATGATTCCAATAATCATTCAAACAATCCACCAATTAGTGTGTAAAACACATAAAAAAAAAAAAAAAAGATCAAGCGGTAATCAAATTACCTCTTTAAGCCTATGAACTTTAATTCTACTTTCCTCTCCAAAAGCTCTCCAAATGTCGAGTCTCTGTATCGCCTATACCAAACTCCACCTCTAAGACTCACTTTGATTTGCTTAGATGTTCTCGATTCTCTCTCTTGGTAGCCCAATTGAATACAAGATCTTCTAACATAAGTCTTTAGTAATTTGATTTCTTCTAATTGCTATGGATATATCTTTTCAATTTAAGAAATTTTTGTCCTTTCACAAAGAATAAAGAACAAGAAATTTGAAAAACACTTCTTCTTTTTCTTTTTCTCTCAAGACTTAGTTGCTAAGTTGTAACAACCCACACCCATCCTAGGAATTTTCGTGATAAATTGCTTGATTTAGAACTATTAAGGTTAAGTGTGTGCTTGTGTGAAAATTTGTGATCTAAGTGATTGATGAGTATGTGGCATATTAAATTAATTTTAATATGCATAATATGAGTTGCTATTGTGAAATAAATGATTTAAATGAAGTGCATTTGCATAAAAGAATTTATTTTAAATAAAATGAATTTTCATGCATAAGACAATTTTTAAGCATAAAATAATTTTATGAGTATTTTTAAAATATTTTAAAATAAATATTTTTGGGGTAAATGTTACAAAAATAATAAGAAAAATATTCTTTTTATTTTATTTTTATTCAGCTCAAAAATTTAAATAAAAGCCCAAATACCCAAAAGTCCACTATATAAAAATCCTCCAGCCTAGTTCATTAAGGCTATTAGTGGAAATTTCACCCCAACCCTAATATATATTCTAAATTTCGGCTAGACCAAGGTTCCATCAGCCATTCTCTTATTCTTTCTGTATCTTGGCAGAAAATTCTCTGAAAATATTTCTCTCTACCGAAATTAAGAAAACTCATTTCCGTTTCGCGATTTCTTGACCGTAATCATAAGTTTTTCTTTTCTTTCGATTCTAAACTGATTTCTATGAAATAAATTATGGAAAATTTATTTTGAACTGGTTGATTACTGATTTTTATAGATTTAATTCTGTTTGGGTGAGTTTTTGGGGGAGAAAATCTATTTTCTACCGAAAACACGATTCTTTCCGCGAGATTTCTCCAAAGGTGAATTCTATAACTTAAAATCACAATTTTTATGCATAAACATCATGGGAGGGGGGGGGGGGGGGGGGGGGGGTGGTGTGGGTTGGGGGCGATTTGTATATGGTTGTGTTCTAAACTAATTTTTGATTTATTTTGATGGAAAATATTGGATTAAATAATATTTCTGCATATTTCTATAATGACCGAAAAGTTTCGAAAAATAAAGGAGATCAAGGTTTTTGTGTTAGAACTTGGAAGTTGGAAAATATTATTCTTGAATGGACATATGGCTGCCAATTTGTATGAGGAAGTGCTCTAATATGATATTTGTTTTGTTTAGATGAAAAATAATGATTTGAGTCATGTGTCTGTTTATCGCTGAAATGAACGAAATGCGCGGAAAGCGCGAAAACTCAAGATTTTTCACATAAGCCTTTAAACTTGGAATTTTTTTGTATAAATCCTATCTATGGCTGCCGAATCATGTAGGGATTATACTAAACTGATATTTTCTATGATTGAATGAAAAATAATAGTTTAAACAACCTGTTTACATATTTCTAAAATGACTGGAAAATACCGAAAATAAAAAAACTCATGGTTTTGTGTTCTATGATTCAAAAGTTGAATTTTTATGTATAAACAACACTATGTGTGACCGATTCTTATGAATTTAAATTCTGAAATGGTTTTTGTTGCATTTACATGAAAAATCTTAGTTCAAACCATGTTTTTACATATTTGTGAAATAGACGGAAAGTGCGAAAAGAAGAAGAATTTAGTCTCCACCTTGGTAATGCATTCGACCTATATAAACATTTTTGTCCCAATATTTATAAATTTTATGTGATGTGTTTTGATGATTGTTGACATGTATGTATGTATAATAAATGATAAAATTGCATGTTAGTTGAAGGTATGATCCTAGATAAGCTTAAATGCATTATAGTATACTTAAGGTATCTTAACATTATATTGTGTTTAGAATGCAAATGTGGTTGAGAAATATGGAACTAGATGTTATGATGACTTGATGATGAACATATGCTTATGAGTTGATGAAGTGAAAGGGATCATAAGAGTTAAGCATGACGCTTGAAAGGTAAATTGTTAAGATGACATGTATGGAAGTGTAAAGTGAATTAAGATAATTGTTAAAGTGAATTGATATTGAGGTACTAATATTGTAATGACCTTAAAAAGGTAATAATGTGATTGTAATGTGATATCAAGAGAGCCTATAAGGCCTAAGTATGCAAGACTTTCAAAGTCAACGTGTTATGTGCAAGTGACGAGTACACCTATGTGTGGACTCTAAGTGTATGTGTATGCTATATGTGCATGGGTAGTTATGGGATAGGAGCATCATGAGTAAATAAATACTAAGTATTAAATCAAATATTATGTTAGAGTTTGAGGAGCTTTAGAAGTACAAAGGGACTACGTATATTAGGAGCAAAGGAACCCCAAGGTGAGTAAACATCGTATTTATTCTACAAGTGTGAGTAAACACTATGTCCATGTTACAAGTGCAAGTAACATTTTGTTATGTTACAAATGTATGAAAACATGTTATGTGAGACTTTATGATCTTTGAAACCCAAGTTCTTTCTATTCTAAATATTATTACATGAATTCTTTGACAAGCTTGGGTTGCCAAGGGACATTTGGTCCAAAAATATTTTATTTATCCAATGAGAATTTCTTGTGATTAACACCCTAACTTGTATTCTTTATGAAACTACACTATTATTGTATCTTTTGTTTGAAAGCTAAACCACTATTATTATTGGAATACATATTATTGTTGTCTTATGTGATATTGTTAATTGTGATTACCATTAGCTCTAACTATGGTACCTTTTACCCTTTATGTAGAATCCTCGTGCCGATGCGGGTAATCATTGGACCTGTGCACATGGTGTTAACCCATTGGATAGGAGTAGTACATCCACCTCAGCTAGAAAGGGCGGTTCTAGCCATGGAGCCTGATCAGCTTCATGCCTTATAAGTGATAAGAGTTGAAATTTGGTATAAGGCCACCTCTCCTTAAGTGTTCGAGTGATAGAGCAATAGCCTTCACTCATCATAAGTGATAAGTGTGATTTCTGCAAATTTGCCAAATTGAACCCTTGCTAAATTGCAACCTAATTTATGAACTATAAATCATGAACTATGTGTATAAGTTATATGTTTCCTTTTCAAAGGAATATGTGATACGTATGTGCCTTATCGTTTACTCATTAAGATCATCTATCTCACCCCTTTTTCCTTGTATGGTTCCAGGTGAGCAAATGTGAGGAGGCAAGGTGATGACTCAAGCATTCTACTTCGCTTGGGAAATTCCTTGTCCAAGTTATCAATAATACTATTTTTATGAAGTCTTGTCATTAGATGCTCCAGGAATGTTGATTGATACTTATTGATATATATTATTTTCCTTATAGATTTTATATGAAATGATTTATTTTAGTCTTTCGCAATTTATGGTATTCATCTAAATATTTTAAATGAGTTAATGTAAGAGGTTTGGTAAGATACTAGGCACGATTTGTTTATATGTAAGTGGGTTCTACGGGCGTGGGTGACCTTATGTCTCCCCATGTTCTAAGACCATCATATCTCTAAGGTTGGGATGTGACAGAATTTTTCCTTAGAAAAGATGTGCATCAAAGCATCCCTAATTTAACAAACATCATTTGCTTTATATAGCCAACAACTATGTTGATTATTAGGGGACAAATTAGATAGTTAATTTGCTTTGTACTTTAGGGTTAAATAGAAAAGACCATATTACATTTTATGGTTCTATGATTATTTCAATTAAACCTTAAATAGTTAAAGACCATTTTCACCTTGGTAGACTTTCTCTAACTCCTAAACTCATCATATAGGCTTTAGGGTTATAGAAATTCTCTAACCCCTAAATTGCCTTTCTCCATTTCTCAAATGGACTTGGGCTATTTAGGGTTTTGTCCAAAGCTCAAAATTAATTTTTTTAACTCATCCATAGTTTTTATTAATTTAATCATTTTTGTTTATATCATATATAAATTAGGATTTAATTAATAAGAAATTATTTTGGATTTAAACTTCATGACATGCTAGGATCTTTGCAAATTTAATTACAAGTTTAATCCTTTTACCATTAATCAATTAATTAAATACTTTAATTAATTATTATGGTAAACCTTTTATTCTTGAAAGGTGAATATTTTTGGGCATGTGATTTTTTAGGTTCATGTCTAATTAGCAATAGGATTGAGAAAACACTTTTCTCTACTAATGTGAAATATATATTTCACCTTTAATCTCATAAGTTGTCAGTGACACCTAGCATAGTATATTATGACTACCTAATTAGAATGAATATAAGTGTTTAATTACTTATTCATTTCATAGACCATTAATCATAATTAACATACACTAAAATCCATTCATTACGAAATCTCAATCTTAGCTAGAGTCATTGATTTGTCAAACCTTAATATGTTTTAATCATATGTCTATATCTCAATTATAATTCTTGATAAAATCGATTCCTACTAAAAGCACTTTCTAGTGAATATTTACTACCTTGGCCAATGATTTGATTATTAAGAATAATCATACAGCATATGATTTCTTCCTTGTTTATTCAAGTTAATGAATTTTCTCTTAGCAATTACCTACTTCCATACATAACTAGTTCGAACTATCACATACCATATAATAATACTTGAATAGCATTAGTATGTAAGTAGTAATAAATTCTAACTATCGATAAATGAGATATAGTATTTTTTAAGTCAAAGGACTATATGTATAATTATAACCTAGATGATGATTTATTGACTAGCAATAAAATTCTATATAATCATCATCTAACGTCACAGTTCAACTATTTATCAAATGAATATCTACATGTTTATATCGACAACATTTATCAAACAGTATGATGCTCACTGTCTCTATAATCATACGTATCACATAGTGACTATAGATTATAAACAGAGGTGATAGTCTTCTAGAATTAATGATACTTAGTCATTAATTCTATGACCATGAACATTTTAAAATATTTATTTAAAAGTGATAATTAATTAATTGTCTCAAAACATCAAATTCAAATATGGCACATTTATTAATTAGGTTATACGGGTTGATTCATATAACCCATTTAATAAATTAAATTTTAAGAAATATATTTGTTGAATAAAAAATTAATTGTCTAAATTTCAAAAAATATATTTTTTAAATTTAAAATGACTCAAATTGCATATTGAAATTTTTATAAGTGACAAAATACTTTTATATATATATATATATATATATATATATAAAGAGAAAATAAATATATTTACTCGTATCATATACTATGTTACTCACAGTTTAGACAGATCAATTCATTTAAATTTAATTTTTTTTTATATTATAAATAGGTTGATTCATTTATAATATGAACCTATTTATGCCAAATCTTTTGACCAGGTGCCATACCCTACTTGCAAAGTATGATTTCTGATTAGATAAATCTAAGTTATTTACTGTTTGTCATTTTTTGTTGCAACTAGGCAAATTGTTTTTCCACCCACCTAAATAGCAGCCTGTGACTTTAGAAGAAGAAAGAAGGAAAAAGAAAGCGAGAAAAAAAAAAAAACAAAAAAAAAAGATGACCTTGGGTCTGATCAATGCAAACCCTGTTGTTCACGCTAAGAAGGAAAGAGTTGCTCGCACAGAAGATCTTCACTGTGAAGATGCCGTGGATCCACTTGAAATCTATGATATCCTTTTCGCTTTTCTTTCTTTTCTTTTTTGGGGGTTTTAATTGAGATTTGGGTTGTGTTCTTCTTTTCAATTTTTTTTTTAATGTGGAAAAAGAAATTGTTATCTTTGACTATAACTTCAAATTTTGTGAGGGATATAAGAGATCCAGAGCATCCATATTCACTAGAACAGCTCAGCGTTCTCTCAGAGGAATCGATCACTGTTGATGACAAGCTCGGCCGTATTCTGTGAGTAAATTATAAGTTACATTTCTGAAAATTTGAATCTAATTTGGTTATTTACTTATGTCTTAGGATTACTTTTACTCCAACAATTCAACATTGCAGTATGGCAACAGTTATTGGTCTTTGCCTAAGAGTAAAATTGCAAGAATGTTTCCCTCCCCATTATAAGGTCAGTATTGGTGTTATTTTAAATTCGATATTTATTTCTCTGTATGTGTGTGTTTTTGCTGCTTAACTAATGAGCTGTCAATCTTATTTGTATGATGATAAGTAAGTATTATTGGTTTTAGATAACGGCCATTTCATAGTGTATTGGCCGTTTCATACCTGGATTTTACCCACCATTACATTATTTTCTGTTTCTCTATGGGTGTTTTGCCAATCACTTGTGATTTTAATATCTTGCACATTTTTTTTTTACCTCATGTTTTATTAAATGCTTGGTTATGTTGATTTAAGTGATTTGGCTAATGGCTTTAAAAAATTTACAGCAATCACAACTGATTTAATTCAATTCAGAATGATTTTTCAGTATCATTTTTGTTTCCATTACTGTTTCTAATTCCATTATTTAAAACCCTGAGTGGTATTTGCTATGTGATAGGTCCAAAGCTTTGCGAATTGTGAAAGTTAAGAAAAGTTAAGGACCTCTTTACTTGAGCAAAATTATTTCAGTTTTCTAGAAAACATTTTAAATGAAAATGGAAAATAGAATTTTGTGTTTACTTTGTTTTATAAAATTTTCATCAGAAATTATTTTCACTGTGTTTATGCTTTTAAAAGAAAACTAGGAAATACAAGATTAAAATGTTTTCTAAAATTTTAAAAGTTTAAGATGTTTTCTAAAATTTTCTTCATTAATTTCTCTTTCAGACAAAATACCATCATCTCACCATCACCACCTCCTTGATTATTATCATTATCACCACCTCCACCACTACCACCGTCACCACCTCTACTACCACCACCTCTACCACCGCCACCGCCACCGCCACCACCACCACCTTCAGCTCCACCTTCACCACCTCCTTTATTACTATCACCATTACCTCCACCACCGCCATCACCACCACTTCCACCACCACTATTATCATTGTTGTTAAATGAACAAATTCTCCATGTTTTGAAATTGAAAATCATTTTTAAATCATAACAAATAAATGCATTTTCCACTCTTTCAGTTTTCTTTGAAAATGAATTCAAAGAGAACTTTTCATTTTCAATGAAAATATAAAATAAAAACAGAAAAAATTTTCTGTAAGTAAACAGACCTTAATCATTGCATACCAACCAACTAATAGGCTTATTGGGTTAATGATTAGTTTGCAATTATTTAAAATGTCATTGCATATTTGAAAATTCTATAGAGAGCAAAAAATTGGAAGTTTTCTTTTCCATGTGGGAATGATAAATTATCGATTGCTTAGTTACAATTTCAATGTTTGGTTATATTCCATTTATCTCCAAATGCTCCAGAACGCTCAAATTATGCTTGAGCCAATGATCATATTGCATCCGTGCAATTACATTAACTTTTTTCAATTCCATTATTGGGTTCATTTTGGCCCTGCATATTTGTTTTCTGTTTTTCAACCATAGGCTTCCCTCAAACTGGAAAGAAAACTTGGGAATATTAATGAAATTTGATATGAATATAATATTTATCCTGTCTTCCATAACAATAATTATAAGGTGTAGTGTCATTTATAATTTGATGGTATTTTTTTCACAGGTTGACATTAAAGTTTCTCCTGGATCTCATGCTGATGAAGAATCAGGTGAAGTCGAATTTGGCATTATTTATGCAATTTTAATGCTAGAACGCAAATATGTCAATTTATTTAACTAGTGCAGTTTATGACCTCTGAGCATGTTCTCCTTGCACCCATTAACTAACATATTTCATCCTTGATATTCATATGAGTCTGAAAAGACCATGGCTTTGTTCTTTCATCTATGTAGTTTTTAGTTCATCATTATGCATTTTGTTGATCATTGTTCTTCTCTCAAGTATCCCTTTGCTAATACTGTTACTGCAATTTGTTTTTCTGCAGTTAATAAGCAGCTAAATGATAAAGAAAGAGTTGCTGCTGCCCTGGAGAATCCCAATCTGCGGCAACTGGTAGATGAGTGCCTTTATTCCAATGAACTTTGAAAGTACACTCACCTGTCTTTAGCGGCTGTATATAGAATTTTAAGTTGGTGGTGAATGCAATAAATAGCATAATTGCAACTTAAAATTGATCTGCTGATTTATCCTTTGATAGTACAAATGTTTGTTGGTTCACATAGATGCTTTTAGGAGTTGCAATCTCAACAGGGGAAGGAAAATATGGGATGCCATGTGTTACATCATTTGTAGTGAGACTTCCCATTGATTTGAGGCCTGCATCGATTTGGTTAAAACTTGGTCCACCGTGCATGAGATGAAGCCTATATATCAGATATTTTTTTTTGCCAAATTATATATCAGATATTTAAGAATATCATTTAGTTCATTTTGGCAAGAATTGACTCTCCTAGATATATGCCTCTGTCACAGTGTAATTATGGTTTAACCATTGTGTATTCCCAAATAAGAATCCACACCATAGGAGTAAATTTCATTTCTCGTCTTCCAATAAATGACCAACATACTTTATGATCCTTGAACTAAAACACATGAACTATGTAGATTTGTAATCAGGTGGTTGAACTATTTAGATTTGTAATCAGGTTGTCCTCGATATTAACTTCCGGCCGTCAGCTCCATTAAGGATAAGCTGACGCGCTGTTCAAATTAGCTTGTTTAATATTTTTTGAAAGCCACTTGTACACACCCTTAGTTTTCCCTTTATCTCTCTGCGTGTGAGATGTGAAAATAATAATAAAAAAAATCCTCTCTTTTTCTTTGTTCTCTCTCACATACACCGCCACTCTCTGTGTCCCTCTCTCTCTCTCTCTCTCTCTCTCTCTAGTGAATACTAGCACAGGGCTCTCTCTGACTCAACCTCTCTCCAAACGATTCAATCAAATGAGAAGCATCACAAAACTTGCAATATAAACAACATAATCTCAACTAAATTTTAGGGGGTGTATTAGATTAGAACTTTTGAAGATTTTGATGGATTTGAAAAGCTATGTGATATTCAATAAAATTTTTTAAAAATTCTATAAAAGTGAGGAGATATTTAATAATGATTTTTAAATACTTTAAAAAAGTTTTTAAAATTCAGTAGGTATTCAATTATAATTTTGACAGAATCTATAAAAGTAAGGTGGTATTTAAAAAGTCATAAATTTTTATAAACAATGGACTTTTAAATACTTTTAATGAATTTTTATGTGATAGTATAAATACAAAATTTTAAAAATTTTCTTTCACTGCTCAAGATTTCAACAGATTTTCTTTTTCTAAATATTAAAGCGTCAATCGCAGAGGAAACAAAGAAGAAGAAAGCGACCTTGAACTTGAAGAGTAACGAATAGTATTTTTCCAACCTAATATTATTTTCTTGATTAATTTTTCTTATAGCAATAAATATCTAGGTTTTCTATTATTAAATTATAATTTTACCATTGGTCATAAACGATTTCTATCATTAAATATTGATTCACGATTTCTGTGTATAAAAATAGATTAATCAACATTAATTTTAACATTGGTCATATATTTATTTACTTTTATATAAAATTCAAAGCATGTAAAAAATAAAATATATTAAAAAATTATTTATCATATAAATAATGTAAAGGTGCAACAGTGCAAGAAAATACTCCAGCACCGATAGAGATAGCATTGGTCATAAACGATTTCTATCATTAAATATTGATTTACGATTTGTTGTTAAGACTATGTATAAAAATAGATTAATTAACATTGATTTTAACTATGATTTCAAGTAATTCTTGTCATTACTAAATATTGATTAAAATTGAAATTTTTTAAGTATTTTTTAATTTCAATTAATTATAACTTTGTTATGTAATTATTAAAAAAATAAATTGATAGCTCTATTTTATTAATTTTTCTAAAAATTAATTTTATTATATGAAAAATATAAATTTATTAATTAAATCAAAATTAATAAAAGTTGATCAATATCTATAAAAATCTATAAATGTTTATAAAAGTTTTTTAAAATAAAATTTATGAAAGTTATTGATAAATTCACAAACTCTATAAAAGTTATTAAAAGTTTACAAATTATGTACAAAACCATTCATTTAAAAAAAATCTATAAATATCTTTAAAAATTATAATTAAATACACTCCATTAGTATTGCAAAATATATAATAAAATTAATCAAGATCAAAGGGACTTGAGCACCGATCTAGTCAATTAAGACCAAAAGGGTGCACTCAATTAGATCCCCACAATTTTATTCTTATTCTCATGGTGGATGCTGAAGATCGTGACGAAAACATAAATGCAGTCATTGTCTACTGCAAAAGTAAATCAAGACGCTCTGTAATTACCTCTCCCTTCACATGCACTTTCATGCTAATTAATAACATATTGCACTGATAATTGTACGTTGTGCGGGATTGACGGATTATTTCGATATTGCCTGAGACTGAGATATGGAAATCAAAGCATAGATATAAGCAAATGATTTGTATTTTACATATATTCTTGTTAATAGTGGTTGTCAGGACTAACTATTTTGGATTAGAATATGTTTATATGATGATGTTCTACTTTTCGGTTTATGGAAAGATTTATTAAAGCTTATATATATATATATAGAGAGAGAGAGAGAGAGAGAGAGAGAGCTTACACTAGATATTGAACTACTTTGTTATATATTTTGAATTTGCTTTCTTTTGATGTTTATGTTTATTTTTCAATCTCAAACAGCGCCATTACTAAACCACCTTGGCTTGTTAGTTAGTTTTAACGTTTGAAGTTGCTCAACTGCTGGTGAAAAAAACAGACAGATTGAAAAAAAAAAAAAAAAATGAACACTCTTTTTTGGGCAATGGAGGAGAAAGCTTAAAATGCTACAAAATTTTCAACATTTTGACTTAGGCCAGGAGCCAAAGTTAAACAGAGATGAATAAGCAATGTTCACCATGACTATAGCCTCTCTTTCTTGGATTTAAGACTAATCACGGCCGCAAAACTTCTAAGTTCTAATGAAATTAATTGAAGATCTGATTCTAATCTAAACAATAACCATAAATGGTATTTGTTTAATAACAACACCGAAAAGAATTCCTAAATGCACAAGCTCAACATTAGATGAAAAAGACTTTAAATTGGCCAGGGGATAATTATAAACCATTGTAATCAAATCGCCATCGTTTCCTTTCACATTAGGATGCAGTTCAATGAAGCTGAATTTATTACAGGATTCAAACATGTAAAGTAATGAATGAAAATGTTAACAAAAGTCAGAGACAGAGACAAACACATCATCCATGAAAGTTAAGACACCAGTTGTTCTCATCTTTATTCAACACCTAACATTACTCAATAGTCAAGATATCTTTCTGTAGACACATGTATAAACTCCATAATTAACAGCATTAATAGTGTTAGAATAGGCTATAAATACCTTACATATTCTCTGTAAATGGACACAAAAAATATAACTTACTCTCTCTAATTTTCATTAGTAATTCTGTCTGATATTTTACATGGTATCAGAGTCTAGCTATTCTTGGTTTTCTGCATTTTATTTTTACTCTGTAAAACGAATTACTGTTCATTCAATTACATGCAACGCATTGATAATTTAAGAAAAGAATACCATTAGGAAGCTCTCATCATAAGCTTCAAAACAAGACCAACCGGAGCTCCAGAAACCTTCTCACACGCCCTCACGCGCCGCCTGAAGAATCTGCCCAAAAATCCACGAGCCACCACGCGCACTAGAGGTAGGAGACGAGACACGGCAACACTCTGACACGTGTCAACATTCCATTGCTCCATGTCATCGACACGTCAGTGGCAGTTGTCCAGTCAACAGCGACACGTCATCATACACGTGTCAACCATGTCATTAAACACGTCAGCCAGTCACAGTCCACGTGTCCGCCCAGTCATCTGACACGTCATCAAACTGCCCAGTCATCAGGTGACACGTCATCATCTACGTGTCCGTCCACGTCATCCAACTATGTACTTTTCTGCCACATCATCTTCCCACGTGTCTGCCGCGTCATCATTCCACGTCAGCACTTCGCATCAGCGCCTATCATCAGATACCAGCCAATCAGTGTCCGCCACATGTCATATCGGTTCAGTTTAATTAAACCAGTTGACTTTAGCTTTGACTCGCCGGTTCAACCACTTCTGTACCGGTTTTCAGACATCAAGAACCAGTTTCTAAGGTTTTTCGACCTCCTTTTTTCATTTTTGCTGTCAGATTTGTGAAATTCTTTCTCTATAATATAGTTATGGAGAAAATTAATGCTGCTCAACCTATTGTGACAATTTTAAATGGCACTAATTATAATCTTTGGGCAAGCAGTATGAAAAGCTATCTTATTGGAATCAAATACTGGAGAATTGTCACTGGTGGAACTCCCAAACCTGTCCATCTTCAAGATGAAACTGAAACAAAATACAATGATCGTGTTGATGATTGGAAAAGCAAAAATCATCAGATCATTACTTGGTTTTGTAACACCTCTGTTCCAAGTATTCACATTCAATTTGATCAATTTGATACTGCCAAAGAAATTTGGAATTTTCTTAGCAACAGGTATACAATTTCTAGTCTTGCTCATCATTATCAGTTGTGGAATACTCTAAATAATATGAAACAAGAAGTTGGACAATCTGTCAATGATTTCCTAAGTCAAATACAACCTGTCTGGAATCAGCTCTCCCAAGCCAAAATTACTGAAGATCAACTCTATCTGATCCAATTTCTCATGGCTCTTCGGTCTGAATATGAACCTGTTCGTGTATCTCTGTTGCATAGAGATCCTCTTCCAACACTATAAACGGCTGTCAAGGAGTTAATTTTTGAAGAAACTCGTTTGTAAATTAGCAAACCGGCTTCCTTTGATCAGGCTCTGGTTACTCATAGGCCATCATCGACTCACTCACTACAACACTGTAAGAATTTCAATCGACCTGGTCACTCATTCTCTAACTGTCCAACTATTGAGTGCAAATACTGCCACAAACTAGGACATGTCAAAAGCAACTGTCTTACTCGTCCAGCAAAACCAAGAGACAATCATCCCAAGTACAGAAT
This sequence comes from Reutealis trisperma, assembly GCA_947687605.1. Classification (NCBI taxonomy): domain Eukaryota; kingdom Viridiplantae; phylum Streptophyta; class Magnoliopsida; order Malpighiales; family Euphorbiaceae; genus Reutealis; species Reutealis trisperma. The sequence continues at coordinate 28,163 of CANTUT010001470.1, forward strand.
TAGCTCAGACACCAGGTCCTCCAGTGCCAATGCTGCTGTCTTTGACAACTCCTCTGCCTCCATCACTCTCTCTGACCTTGAATCCATATTCAAAAAGGTTATATCTTCCAGTGCCTCCTCTTCTAGTGCCATGTCTGTCTACTCAGGTAACGATCGATGGTTAATTGACTATGCCTGTAGCAATCATATGACCTTTGATCCAAACATTTTTCAGTCTAAAAACCAAAATAACTTTCTGGCCCCTGTTCATACTGCTGATGGAAATAAAATAGGCATTAGTCATGTTGGAACTATTTCTACATCTACTCTTACTGTACCTGATACATATCTCGTGCCTTCCGTAGCTGTTAATCTTCTCTCTGTTGGTCAGATATGTGAATTAGGATTAACTGTGCATTTTGATTCTAATGGTTATCAGGTACAAGACCCAAAGACGAGACAAATTGTAGGAAGTGGAATCAAAATCGGGAGGCTATTTGAACTTCAATCTCTTCAAATACCTCACAATGCTCTGTCTGCCACAAGTAGTTTATCTCCTTTGTTTCAATGGCATTTACGACTCAATCATGCCTCTCTTAGTAAACTTCGTCCCTTAATTTCAAATGGTACTTTAGGAAATATAAAAGTTGCAGAACTTCAATGTACTCATTGTCAACTTGCAAAACAACCTGCGTTATCATTTAATAATAATGATTCTATTTGTGATACTCCTTTTGGACTTGTTCATTCTGACATTTGGGGACCCTCTCCAGTTCCAACAGTTAGTGGCAATCGCTATTTTGTTATTTTCATTGATGATTACTCACGTTTTACTTGGCTCTTTTGTATGAAGCATCGATCTGAACTTCCTCAAATCTACATTCATTTTGCGAAAATGGTTCACACACAATTCTCACGTCCTATTAAAATTTTTCAAACTGACAATGCTATGGAATGCAAAGAGTCAAGTCTTTTGCAGTTCTTTCATGACCAAGGAACTTTAGTTCAAAGATCCTGTCCTCATACCTCTCAACAAAATGGCAGAGCCAAACGCAAACATCGTCACATCTTAGATTCTGTAAGAGCTCTCCTTTTGTCATCAAAATGTCCCAAAAAATTCTGGGGAGAAGCAGCTTTAACTGCTGTTTACATAATTAATCATCTCCCCACTCCTGTTCTCAAAAATATTTCTCCTTTTGAGCGACTCTATGGTAAGATTCCTGACTATCATTCATTAAAAATCTTTGGATGTGTTTGCTTTGTTTTACTCCAGCCTCATGAATACACTAAACTAGAACCTCGTGCTCGTCTTTATTGTTTTATGGGATATGGCATAGAACATAAAGGATATCGATGTTGGGATCCCATCTCCAACAAATTGCGCATATCCCGACACGTGGTCTTCTGGGAAAATACTATGTTTTCCACTATTTCTAAATTCCATGACTGTGACATAAATCATGTATTTACTAATCCATTCAATGAGTTCTATCCTGTTCATGATATAGGGCTACCTTCTGATATTGATTCTGCTCCTCCACAATTAGTCCCGTATGAAGAGAATGTACCTGCTCTAACTATTGATCCTGCACCTACTCCTGAACCTGACCCTGAAGTCAATCTCCGTCGATCCACCAGGGTAAGAGAAACACCTTCTCACCTTCGAGATTTTCACTGTTATTCTACTATTGCTACACTTCACGAACCTCACTCTTATCGTGAAGTTAGCACTAACCCTTTATGGCAGCAAGCTATGACTGAAGAAATTCAAGCATTAGAGAAAACTCACACTTGGGAACTTGTTGATCTCCCTCCTAACAAGATCCCTATTGGCTGTAAATGGATTTACAAAATCAAAACACGCTCAGATGGATCTATTGAATGTTATAAGGCTCGTTTAGTAGCCAAAGGATATACTCAGGAATATGGCATAGACTATGAAGAAACATTTGCTCCAGTTGCTCGCTTGACTTTCGTCCGTAGTCTTTTAGCCATAGCAGGAGTCTGTTAGTGGAAACTATTTCAGATGGATGTCAAAAATGCTTTTCTTAATGGTGATCTATCTGAAGAAGTTTATATGAAACCTCCTCCTGGTTACCATTCTCCTCATAAGGTTTGTAAACTGAAAAAGGCTCTGTACGGCTTGAAACAAGCTCCTAGGGCATGGTTTGCCAAGTTTAGTTTCACTCTTACTAAATTTGGCTTTGTCTCTAGCAAATATAACTCAGCACTCTTTGTTCGACATACCAGTTGTGGAATTGTGCTTCTGTTACTTTATGTTGATGATATGATCATTACAGGCAGTGATACAACAGGTATTTCCGAAGTTTAAACATATCTTAGCCAACATTTTGAAATGAAAGATCTTGGAACTCTCAGCTATTTTTTGGGCCTTGAAGTTTCTCACACTTCTCAAGGTTACTACTTGTCTCAAGCAAAATATGCCTCTGATTTGCTTTCTAGGGCTGGTATACTGATAGAAAAACAATATCTACCCCTTTAGAGCTCAACTGTAAGCTTACCCCTCTGGATGGCACTCTTCTTAATGATCCTGCCTTATACCGCCAACTAGTTGGAAGTCTTATTTATCTTACAGTTACTCGACCAGATATCTCATATGCTGTTCATATAGTTAGTCAATTCATGTCTGCTCCACGCTCCTCTCATCATGCAGCAGTTCTTCGAATTCTTCGTTATATTAAAGGAACACTTTTTCATGGTTTACATTTTTCTGCTGATACATCTTTGGAATTATCTGGTTATTCTGATGCAGATTGGGCTGGTGACCCAACTGATCATCGTTCTACCACTGGTTATTGTTTCTTTTTAGGAGATTCCCTTATTTCTTGGCGAAGCAAGAAACAGACTGTTGTTGCACGCTCTAGCACAGAATCAGAATATCATGCACTTGCTGATACAACATTAGAATTACTATGGTTGCATTGGTTGTTAGCAGATATGGGCATCACCCATTCATCCGCTACTATACTTCATTGTGACAATAGAAGTGTAATCCAGATTTCACATAATGACGTGTTTCATGAACAGACTAAACATATAGAGATTGATTGTCACTTTGTCCGCCATCATGTCCTTCAAGGCACCATTCAGCTCCAATCTGTACCATCCGTTAATCAAACTGCTGATATTTTTACTAAAACTCATCTGCCGACTCGATTTCAAGATCTTCTGAGCAAACTCAAGCTGGCATCTACTATACCACCATGAGTTTGAGAGGGGGTGTTAACAAAAGTCAGAGACAGAGACAAACACATCATCTATGGAAGTCAAGACACCAGCTGTTCTCATCTTTATTCAACACCTAACATGATCTATAGGCACAATAGTCAAGATATCTTTCTGTAAACACATGTATAAACTCCATAATTAACGGCATTAATAGTGTTAGAATAGGCTATAAATACCTTACATATTCTCTGTAAATGGACACAAAAAATATAACTTACTCTCTCTAATTTTCATTAGCAATTTTGTCTGATATTTTACAGAAAACCTTCCAAAGCCTTGTGCCTTGTTTGTTAATGTATTTTTGTTTATTACTGTGTTTTTTTTTTAATTTTTTGTTGACTTGATTGGTACTCAATTCCCTTTGATCACTACAAAAAACAGGCTATTTACCAGTGGATATTTCTGTCAGTAAATAAAAGAAATCTGTCAGTAATTTATTTTACTAATGGATTAGGGACAGCTAAAATTCATCGGTAAATGATGGTCAATAATTATGTAATAACATGGTCAATATTTCTCAAAAATCCATCAGTAATTTTATTCAAAAACTGAATTAAATAATTCATATTCATCACTAATTCGTCAGTAATTTTAATAAAATTAATATTTTAATATTTTGAAATAATCAGTAATCAGTTGGTAAAAGAATAATTTTATAATTGAACGGTTAGTAATCCATCAGTAAAGTTTTTAAAAAGAATAATTTAATAATAGTGTCGATCAGTAATCCATCAGTAAAGTACATTAAAAATTAATATTATAAATAAATAGTTAGTAATCCGTTAGTAAATTATTTTTAAAAAATAATTTAATTACAAAAATGGTCAGTAATATGTCAGTAATTCACTGATTTTTTTTTTAATAATTATAAATGGTCAGTGATCTGTTAGTAAATTGGACAGTATATTTTTTTTAAAAATATGTAAAATATTTAATTAATTAATTTTATGAAATAGATATCAATTAAAAAAATATAAAAATTATATAATATAAATATCAAAATTAAATATTATATATATAACGTAATATTATTTACAAATAATAATACTGTATAGCCTATAAATATTAAAAATAGCTAAACTAAGAAAAGAAAAAAAAAACTAATCATCCTCATCGTGGCCTTCTTGATGCTGCTAACCGTACTTCAGATATACTATATTTGCATCAGCAGCAGCAATAGTAGCATCTTTGGCTGAAGAGGACTGAGAAGTAGTATAAGCCGGTAGAGAAGCAATAGAGGAGCAACACCACCAGTAAAGTATCGTGACAAGAACTATTGCATATGTAGCTCGACCTGCTGGCAAACTTGCTTCTGGACCGTCTGCTACATCTCCTCTTGCTTTTGAGCTACTTGCCTATCGATCTCTTGCTGTATATGCTCAACTGTCGATGGTAGTGGTGGTGGTGGAGTTAAGGAAAAACTAGCCTCGGGATGTTTGAATGATTAAGCCAAAGAATCCATCCTGTAGACTCATCCCTTCTTTTGGCCTCTGACAATTTTAAAGTATAGCTCAAACTCGTCTATTTGAGGTGGCTCAGTACATTTCAGGGCTGGCTACGACTTCTGTTTGCAGAGGTTTATGAGATCCTCCAGTTTTTTATATAATATTAGTTATTATCAAAATTTGTAATTTACTTTAATAGAAAAATTGGTAATTAAAATTTACATGAATCCACTGGGAGTGCTGGTTGACAAATGCCTATCAGTCTTCCTTCCTTGTGTGCGTGTGCACGAAGATCTCCTAAAGAGTATGGTCCTAACCAAGGTCATTTCTCTATTAAGAATTAAAAGTATGAAACTAAAATTAGTAACTAAAAAAATTATAAAATTAATAACTTTAAAAAAGTAAATGAATTTTTTCAATATGTACCAAAATTAGAAACAAATTAATTATTTATAATAAAAGTCGACACCTTACCAATTTCCTGGCATATTCTACCACAAGGATAGACCCTTCAATATGCTTAGACGGTCCACTCGCTGGACCGCCTTTATCTAACTTTCTATTTAGGAATACCTTCTGAGAGAGTTTCTTATGCTTGAGAGAATCCTAGTGTTTTTTCCAAGCATCCTAGATTTTGTGAGGGATCCACATCTCTTTCTTTCCCTTCCTCTTGACATCGTAGAGGAATTTTTTGTACCTATTTGCTGCCTTCTTAAAGAAGGCTGTCTTCACTAAGACATTAATGTTTTATTATTATTATTTATATTCTACTTATCATTGTTTATTATTCTATTTTTTAGAAATTTTTAGAATACATATATATCCTATATATTTCTATTATATCTATTATACTATTTATTATTTCTAATATATATATATATATATATATATATATATATATATATATATATATATATATATATATATATATATATATATATATATATATATATATATAATTTCAAATTCTATATAATAACTTATTCATTATCTGAATGTAACACCTTGGAAGTCGTATACTAATAGATGCCTAGAAATGGTATCAAAATAAGAAAATACAATAACAATGTAGTAGAAAATAAAGGATTAGGAATCTAAATCCTATATTGCATGGTACGCTATGCGCGTAACTGATGAATCATGGTTTTCGAAATTTTTAAAAATCCAAGTTTGGGAAAAGTGGATAGAAAAATAAATAATAATAATATTGGAGACTTAACTTAGTGATTAAAAATATTATTAGACAATAGTAGAATAATTAAGGATTGGAAATGGTAATTTTCTAATAAATAACAAAATTGTCATCATTATGTGATGTCTCGCCAACCAACTCATCAAAAAATAAACAAAAAAAAGAAAAATATCCAGAAAAGTTACTGGCCTAGGCATGAAAAAGTGGAGAATGGAAATTTTGCTAAAATTTCAAGTGAATAAGATAAAAGAAAAAGAAAAAGAAAATAAAAACTATATAAAATCTTGTGAAAAGATAAACATCATTTTTATGCTATAAACATCATTTTTATGCTTCTAACACAAAAAATCCACCTAAGTTGAGAAAGAATAGAGAGTGGATAGCCAAAGAAAGAGAGAAAATGTGGAGGAGAAGAGGATAGAAGAAAAAATCCAAGGAAAATCCCAAATCTAGCTCCAACCAAGGTAAGAACAGTGTTATACTTGCTAGTTTTGAGTATGATGTGATTATGTTGGTCTGTTTGTTAGTTTTGTTGGTTTGATTGATGATGGATGAAGTTGGGAAAGAGAAGAAAATGAAGGGAAGTGTTGATTAGAGAAGGAAATGGTCATTTTAAGATGGACTAGTGAGGAAACAAGTAAGATAGAGTGAAAGGAAGGAAATTGCTAGGATTTGGTGGACAACCAAATTGCTGGAACTTTAGGTTTAGTTTTGAGAATTCTAGAGTTTGAATTTGATATTGGTCAAACATAAAAATTGAAACTTGGGATATGAATTTGGTGATGTAAAAAAGAGCTTGATTTAATTCCTAATACATTAGGAATTATGGGAGTGGAAATAAGGCTACGTTGCATGTAGGTTAGACTATGTTATTGGATTTTGGGACTCAAATTGAGGATCCTAAGATGAGAATTGGACTTGACTAAAAATAGCTAAAATGAAGCTTATGATGTTATTTAAATGATTTAAAAATTTGGTAGAAAAATTCTAAGAAGATAGATAGTTATTAAATAGTTATCAAGGCTGTCTTAATAGGAAGGATAGTAAGAGTTTTAGGGGTTTCAACCTAAGTTTTAGGAATCCTACGGATAGAAATAATTAAAGACCAAAACTAATTAATTGTTCCTTTATGAGTCTAATTTTATTTAAAAAACAACTAAGTCAATTAGAGTTGTATAGTCTAATATACAGCAGGAAGAGTAAAATAAGCTCAGTGAACCTAGGTAGCAGAGTCAGGGCAAAATTTGATAAGTCACCCTAGGAGCTATAGAAGTCCAAATATATTGAATTTTGGATATGTTGGAGAAAAATGTCTTATAATTTAAATTCTAAAGAATTATGACAACTAAAATAGTGTAACTCATGTTATGGCAATAATTAGGAGGCTAAGTTAGGATACAAATCGATAGATTGATTTTCAATGTTAATGTTCTAATGAATTTAAACCTAATATATACATTTATTGTATATAGGGATCCAAAAAAACCAATAGAAGTGGAAAACTTCGAGGGGGGAGACAATCCTCATATTGAGTAGTAGAAAGGAATTAAAGAAAACAAAGTAAAAGGTGAGTATATTTTACACTTTTATGTACATGGAATTGCCATTTGCTTCTTTAATTGAATTGTCCATTTTTTTCTATTAATACCTAAATATTTTGCTCTTAAATATGAATTCTAAATTATTATTTAAAATTGCATTAAAAATCATATCATATGTTCTTTGACAGTGATATTGTACATTGCTTAAATTTCAAGAGGATCCTATTGTCATATTGTTCTATTGATTTTTACTAGCTATATTTTCATATTTATTAGTAAATTAAACCATTCTTAGTGTTAAATGAATATTCCTTGAAGTACCAAAAATGATACAATGCTATTATTCTTAATGCAAAGATCCCCTTTTTTCGGTGTGGGGAACACCGAGCTTTGTGCACAATAAAGTGAACCTTGCTAGGAGGGATTTTGAACTCCCTAGCTATAAGGTTTAGCTAACCTTATGTTGTGGTATTGCTCCACAAGAAGATCCCCCTGCCACTAGTGTAATATTGATGAGTAGCGATGAAAATTTTTTAGACTCATTTAGTGAATCTAGATTTCTTCTAAACTCTAATGCCAGTGTTATTGGTATTGCCTTCATTGCTATTGTAATAACCCACACCCACCATAGAAGTTTCATGACAACTTACTTGAATTTAGAGCTATTATGGTGAAAACTGTGCTTTTATAAAAATTTATGTGTTATGTGATTGATGAGTATGTAACATGTTAGATTAGTTTTAATATGCATAATATGAATTATTATTGTAAAATAAGTGATTTATATGAATTGAATAAGTATAAAATTATTTATTGCACATAAAGTGAATTTTCATGCACAAAATAATTTTTAACCATAAAATAATAATTTATGAGTATTTTAAAATATTTTTAAATAAATATTTCTGGGGGATTTAATGAAAATAATAAAAAATATTTTATTTTTAATTACCTATAATTAGCCTATAAATAAAATTAAAAGGCCTAACTCACTAAAGCCCAACACACCAAAATACTCCTAACCGAGCTCATTAATGGCAAACTTGTAATTTTGCTCAAAATCCTAAACATAAAGCTAATATTCGACCATCCCATCCCCTTGGCAGCCTCTATTATGTTTTTCATCAGATTTTAATAGATAAATTCTCTCAAAAATATTCTCTCAACCTAAATTCACAATGTGCCTTTAACCTTGTAATTTTGTGATCGTTTTCGTAAGTTTTTTTTTTATTTCTTTCAATCTACTATTTGATTTTTATAAAACTAATCATGAAAATTCTATTTGGGGCTATATATTTACTATTTTTCTTCTTATTAAATTTGGCCTAGGTGTTTTGTTTGAAGAAAAAATTGATTTTTAATCGTAACTACAACTCTTTCCTCGTGAACCCACTAAAGGTAAACCCTAAAAAGTTAGAATTTTCATGCATATATTCTACAAAGAGTGGGGGGGGCCGCCGGCGGCAGCGGTGATTTGTGTGTTGAGTTGTTGTAAACTAATTTTTGTTGTGTTTAGATGAAAAATATTGATTTAAATCATATTTATGTATATTACTATAATGATCAAAAAGTACGAAAAGCAAGAGAATCCATGTTTTCCACCCTAAAACCTGAAATTAAAATTTTCATGCATATGTTCTATAAGGGGTGCCAATTTCTACATGTTGGTGTTCTAAAATGATTTTTTTGTTTTATGTTTACATGAAAAATATGGGTTTAAATCATGTTTTTGCATATTACTGTAATGAACAAAAAGCATGAAAAACAAGATAAACCTATGGTTTCCATGGGTTGTATGATTTGGCCTATAGAGGGATTTTGATTCCGATGTCTATAATTTTTGTATGATATATTCTAATGATTGTTTTCATATGCATATGAATGATATCTGATTTAATTTCATGTTGGTTGAAGGAGTAAATCTAGACAAAGCCTAAAGACAATTTGGTCCACCTAAGGTTTCCAAGCCCTACTATTATGTTGTGATTAATATGTGTGTATATGATCAAGTGGCAGTGAATTAGGCCTTATGACATGTTAATTATAGATTAATGAGCCTAAATTGACTATGATATTGATCGTACAATTTAGTCAAAAGAGAAAAGCATGATACTTTTAAGGTTATATGTAAGTTGATATATATGAAAAGTGTAAGTGTACCAAGTTGAAGGTTAAATTGAATCGATGTTAAGATCATGATATATTGTGTTTGACTTTAGAAAAGTCATAGTATGAGTTATAATGTGATTTAATATGAGCTTATGAAGGCAAAGTATACAAGACTTAAAATCAATATGTTATGTGCAAATGATAAGTGCACTTTTAAGTGCAACTCTAAATATATGTAAATATTATATGAGCATGGGGTAGTTATGGGATAGGATAGCATGATGTTAAGAAAATGCTAAGTATTGAATTATAATGTTATGTTAGAGTTTGAGGAGTATTAAAAGTTCAAAGGTTATAACAATTAGGAGCTAAGGAACCATAATTTGAGTAAACATTATATTGTTGTTACAAGTACAAACTATTATGATATGTGAACCTTTGAAATTCTTGAAACCCAAGTTCTTTTCTATTTTCAATTACAATTATATGATTTCTTTGTTAAGATTGGGTTGAGAAAGGACAATTGATCTAAAACCATTTTTTTTATTATCTAATAAAGAACCTTTGTGATTATTGCCCTAACTTATATTCTTTCTAGAACTACATTGTTATTTATCTTTTGCTCAATAAGCTAAACATCTATTGCTATTATGTTACTTGTGACTACATTCTTTAATCCTATTATTATAAGTGATTGCTATTAGCTCTAGCTATGGTACCTATTAACCCTTTTATGCAGAAATCCTCATATCGATGCGGGTAATCATCAGAACCTGTGCATACAGTCTTTACCCAATGGATAGGGATAGTGTATTCACCTCAGTTAGATGGGGCAGTTAGCCATGGAGCTTGATCAATTTCATGCTTTTCTACGTGTTAGGAGTTGAAATTTGGTTTGATGCTACCTCTCCTTTATGTGTTCGAGTGAATGTGGCAATAGCCCTCACTCTTTACGTGTTATGTGTGATTTTTATGAACCTTGTTAAATTTTTACCTATGAGTCATGAATTATGAATCATGAACAATAAGTTATGAGCTATGAGCCCTTTTTAAGGGATATGTGTTATTGTATAAGCTATATTGTTTACTTATTGAGATCATCTATCTCATTCTTTTCTTTGTGTGGTTCTAAGTGAGCATTATGAGGAGGCAAGGTGATGGCTCAAGCAATCTACCAAGCTTGGGGAATTTTCTTGTCCAAGTTTATTAGCATACTGTGATTTGAAGAGTCCTTTCAGATGCTCTGGGAGTTTCATTTTGGGAATATTATTTATTTGTTAATTTATTTGGAGTCTTAAATGTTCTTTTCATATGAATCATATTTAAAGTATTTAAATACTATGCTTCTGCTAGTCAAAGTTTTCCCTATTATTGGATAATTAAGTTAATGCAAGAGGTTTTGGTACGATCCTAGGTAGTGTTTGTATACGCATGTGTGGGTTTTATGGGCATGGGTGACCTTATGTCTCTCCATGTTCTAGGACTATCATATCTCTAAAATTGGGATATGATAGCTATAGTTCTTGATATTATCATTCTTGCTACTAAACCCTAGTGCCAATGTTATTAATTCCATTATGAAGCCAAATTGAAGTGAACTGACCCTATATGCATAATTGTTTACAATGAATTTTACTCATTCTCTCTTTCCTTTTTTTTTTTTTTGCAGGACTAGTGGTTAATCAGTGCAGCTCAAGTTTTGCTATCAGCTTGAAGTTAAAAATCAATTTAAAGAAAAGATTTTGCGTTTTGATGATTGTATAATTAATTGTAAGAAAACATATATATTTAAAATTAGTATGATATCTAGATGCTTCATTGTACCTAAGTCTCCTAATTTATTAATGTAAATTATTTATATATAATAATGCTAGGGGAAAATTTAGTATAATTATTTTTGTATAAAGTGCTATCAACTACTAATGTGTGATATTGACCTTGTAAATAAATCATTATATGTGAGAAATATTGGGAGGATTTATATTAGATGTAAAGTTAAGAATATAAGGAAGGAAAATTATTAGAAGTGTTTTTGGCTTGCAGGTTTTGATATCCTGGGAATGTTGTATATAATGCCGATATGTTGTTAGGATTATATTGGATTCCCAATGTAGTAGGGTTCTACGATTTTTTGGGTGTCTTACACTACCCATGCCCTAGGATCATCATATCTTAAAAGTGGGATGTGACAAAGGTGGTATCAGAGTGAAAATATAGAAATATATAAGTGTTGTGTGATATAAGTAGTACCATGGAGCATAGGAATTCTTTATTATCATTTATAGTTAATCTTTAAGCTTAAATCCACATTTTCCATATATGTTTGACCCTTTTTTTTAGTCTTTAATTGTAGATGTTAGTTAGTTTGTTATGGGAATTTGGTATGATCTAATTGAAGGTCATAAACGTAACAATGTACTTCAACTTTACATGTAGTTGTGATATCGAATGCCTCCTAGAGGAAGATCAAAGGTGAAGGAATATTGGGCACAAATTAAGTAGAAGCCATAAGGTGGGTGAAATTTCAAATAATTTAAAATTTCACTTTCACCTAAATGAGTCCAATAAATATTCAAGCAATCTACTCATTAGTGTGTAAAACATAGAAGAAAGAAAAAAGATCAAGTGGTAATCATATTACATTTTGAAGCTTAAGAACTTTGATTCTTCTTTCCACTCCAAAAGCTCTCCAAATGTTGAGCCTCTAGATTGTCCACACCAAGCTCTACCTCCAAGGCACACTTTGATTTGTTTAGATATTCTTGATTCTCTCTCTTGGTATCCTAATTAAATACAAGATCTTCTAACACAAATCTTTGGTGATTTGATTTCTTCTAATTTCTATGGATATATCTTTTCAATTCAAGAAACCTTTGTTCTTTCACAAAGAACAATGAACAAGAAATATGAACTCTTCTTCTCTTTCTTTTCTCTCAATACTTAGTTACTAAGGTTTCAATTTGGAAAAGATATGCATAAAGCCTCTCCTTTTAACAATATCATTTGCCTTTTATATAGCCAATAACTATGTTGTTAATTAGGGGACAAATTAGATATTTAATTTGCTTTATGCCTTAGAGTTAAATTGAAAAGACCATATTACCCTTTATGGTTCTATGATTATTTCAATTAAACCTTACATAGTTAAAAGACCATTTTAACCTTGGTGCACTTTCTCTAACCCCTAAACTCATTGTATGGACTTTAGGGTTATAGAAAATCTCTAACCTCTAAACTCATCATATGGGCTTTAGGGTTATAGAAAATCTCTAAACCCTAAATTGCCTCTCCCCATTTCTCAAATATGGTAAACCTTTTATTCTTGGAAGGTGAATACTTTTGGGCGTGTGACTTTCTAGGTTTATGTCTAATTAGTAATGGGATTGAAAAAACACTTTTCTCTACTAATGTGAAATCCCTATTTTACCCTTAGTCCTATAAGTCATGAGTGATACCTAGAATTGCATATCATAACTACCTAATTAGAATGAATATGAGTGTTTAATCACTTATTCATTTCAAGGACCATTGATCATAATTAACGTACACTAAAATCCCTTCATTACGAAATCCCAATCTTAGCTACGGTTATGAAATTGTCAAATCCTAATATGATTCTATCATATGTCTATATCTTGATTCTAATTCTTGATGAAATCGATTCCTACTAAAAACCCTTTCTAGTGAATCTTTACTACATTGGCCAAGGATTTGATTATCAAGAATAATTAGATAGCATAGGATTGCTCCTTATTTATTCAAGTTAATGAATTCTCTCTTAGCGATCACTTACCTTCATATATAACTAGTTAGAAATATCACATACCATATATCAATATTTGAATAGCATTAGTATATAAGTAGTAATAAATTTTAATTACCGATGAATGAGTTATAGTGTCCATCAAGTTAAATGACTATATGTATAACAATGACCTAGATGATGATTTATTGACTAGCAATAAAACTCTATGTTTTCATTATCTAATGTCACAGTTCAATAATTCATCATATGAATATCCATATATTTGTATTGACAACATTTGTCAAATAGTAGGATCCTCACTATCTCCATAATCATAAGTACCACATACTGATTATAGATTATAAACAAAGGTGATAGTCTTCCGGAATTAATGATGCCCAGTCATTAATCCTATGACCATGAACATTTTAAAGTTTTTGTTTAAGAGTGATCTGCCATCCATATTTTCAACACTTGAGAATAGATTCTCTTTTGAAAAATACTTATGGACTTCAAATATACATTTAATGAAATGGAACAATTTTATTTATAAACATATATTTTATTGCCATTTAGGGATAATGCTTTACATTTACATAACTTATACATTGCTTTAGGGCAAACCCTTTAACAAAGGGGATGACCAAGGAAAGGACCTCCTTGACCTAGAAGACGAATAGCTCTTAATGTTGTATCAGATGTAGCTTATGTTGCTGCATCACTGCCAGATGAACTTGTAGATCCACCAAGAGTTAGGTGATGGGTACAAGAAATGGACTGATAAGTTCCTCCTACAAATGAGGCTGTGAGGGAGGAACTTGAAGAATTAAGAAGGGAGATACATGAATTGAGGCTAGCTAGACAACAACAACCAGAGGCGGTACTCCCACCTGCACTAGTGAATGCTCCAATTCTGTGATAGATGGCTAGAAGTGTGTTAGATGATGGAGGTATTTCAATGTCTAGTTTTATGAAAATGGGCTTGCTTGAGTTTTATGGTGAAGATGGAGAAGAACCAAATGGATTCTTACAGGTAGTAGAGAAAGTAGTATGATGATTATCATGCTATTGAGTTTGTGGGATTGTTGTTAAAGGATGATGCTTGGATATAGTTTGAAGATCATGTAGAGAATTGAATATATGGAGATGCTTCGCCTACTTAGGAGCAGTTTAAACAACAAATTATATATGAGTTTTTTTGTAGATGGAGAGAGAGAAAATAGAATTGTGAGGTTCAAGCGGCTGAAGCAAGGGGAAATGTCAGTAATTGATTATGCAAAAGAATTTAATAAGCTGAACAAGTATGCTAAGGAGGTTGTGCCAACTGAAGTAGCTAGAATAAGGAGATTTAGGATGGGGTTAATTGCACCACTACATAATGCTTTATGTGTAATTGAGTTTGAATCCTTGTCAAAGTTAATTGATAAGGCAAAACAAATAAAGTCCAAACATAAAGAGGAGAGAGATGAAAGAAAGCAAAGACAAAAGAACAAAAGTAAAAATCGAGGGGATTATGAAAGAGGAATGGGGAGTGGATCACAAGCCAAAGTTCCTATGTATGAGTTTTTGGCTATGAGTTATGATTAGTTGAGGGGAATTAGAGCTAATAGAGCACGATATAGGAGTACTTCTATAGCATCAACACCTAGAATTGCAAATCCTATGCCTATGTGTTTTATTTGTAAGAAAAAGCATGGAGAAACTTGTAGATTGGTTACTGTACTAGTGAGTTTTACTCATTCCCGCTTTCCTTATTTTTTTTATAGGACTAGTGGTTAATTAGTGCAGTTCAAGTTTTGCTATCCGCTTGAAGCTAAAAGTTAATTTAAAGAAAAGATTTTGCCTTTTGATGATTGTATAATTAGTTGTAAGAAAACATATATATTTAAAATTAGTATGATATCTAAATGCTTTATGGTTTCTAAGTCTTCTAATTTATGAATGTAATAGTAATGCTAGTGGAAAATTTAGTATAATTATTTTTGTATAAAGTGCTATCAACTACTAATGCGTGATATTGATCTTATAAATAAAACATTATATGAGAAAAATATTGGGAGGATTTGTATTAGGAGAATATAAGAAAGGAAAATTATTGGAAGTGTTTTTGGCTTGCAGGTTTTGGTATCTTGGGAATGTTATGTGTAATGCCAACATGCTGCTAGGATTATACTGGATTCCCAATGTAATTAGGTTCTATAGATTTTTAGGTGTCTTAGACTTACCTATGCCCTAAGATCGTCATATCCTAAAAGTGAGATGTGACACTGAAACTCCTTCTAGTATAACTCTTTGATCTCCTAAGGCACTAATTCTAACGCATGCCCTCAGGTCTCAGCTAATTTTTGAATATCTTATAAATGGTTTGTGCCAATTTGAGCGAATACATCCTACAATTAAATTAATTAAATGCTAGTTAAACAAAAAGCAAGAGATATTATAAATTAAGAATTACATTAAGAAATATAATACTTACACATCTCCATCCAGTATGAGATGCTGCTTATGCTCTAGATCTAGTGGCAAGAATGCTAGGGCTATGGATGGACCTGCTCTAATGGTAGGAGCGGTAGCAGGGATACTAGTGGTAGGTGTAGAAGATGAAGGATGAGTAGATGGAGGAGTAATGGGTGAAGGAATAGTGGATGGAGGAGTAATGGGTGGACGAATAGTGGATGGTGATGAAGATAAATGACTGGTAGATAAAGGAGGAATATGTCATGACCCACTTATTAAGCCATGACGATCCTAAAGCCTCAGGAGACATAAAGTCACCTAAACCCATAGAACCTCATATAACTTATAATCCATGAACATTCATCATACTGAATCTTATCCCAAGATCGTAACTTTATTTCCTTTCCTTGTTATCCATTACTTGCTTATTATTTCCACTTACAATATCATTTACAAACACACTCGTAAAATTTCTAGAATTTTATTTCATATCATTAGTCAAATGTACATTATTTCATACATTATTGTAATAGTAGTTACAATATAATTTACAACACACGTGAACCCAGTAATGTTTTTGTACTAAACCTTTCACTACCATGGAGCTCTAGAACAATAGTCTTCATAGTCTAGAATCACTATACTTGAATTTTGTAGAGTGACTTCCAAGTGAAAGAATATAGCTTGGAATTTACTTTGTTGACACGTTGACCTTGCCTAAAAAATTTAAACCACTAAAGAATGAGACAAAACTTAGTGAGTACATAATATGTATATATATATATATATATATATATATATATATATATATATATATATATATATATATATATATATATATATATATATATATATATATATATATATATATATATATATATGGTGAGTATAAGGACCATTTTCAAGGAGGGCTCTTTATAGTCATGGAATGATTTCAATCAATATTATCACTATGGTTCAATTTCTCATTTAAGATGGAAATAGTATCTTTAGCAAAAATAACATTATCTTGGGAGCAGAATGCTTCCCACATATATAAATTCAAGAGTGGCAGCCTAAGTTTTGCTCACTCATATATATCACATTATGTAAGACTGATAAGGTCTTATGGTTAGGCATTCCCTCTTAATAGAGGTTGGGTACTCTCGCCCTACCCGTAGGCTTATACCAAGTGCACGTGGTCTGATGTATTACCCCACATCAGAAAGGGATTCCTGCTTATCAATATGCATTCAATGGAAGGTTCATTAGGAATTCACAATAAGGAATTCAATGGAAAATATGCTAATACATGAATAATTCTCATCAAAGGTCACATTATGAAATCAATGCGGAAGGATCAAATGGCATGGAGAAATATCATATTCAATAGCTCAATACTCAATAGGCAATTCATGATCATTATGGAATTGGAGTATTTAATGAAAATAGTTTCATCAACAATGGTTCATATGGGGTTTACAATAAAGGGATCGATAATTCACATTATGCATTTAACATAAAAGTTTCACAATAGTCAAATATCGTCAAGAAGGATCATATCAACGGACTCATTATTCGATAGACAATTTACGCCCATCAGAGAATTGATATGTTTCAATGTTTATGGTTTGAACAACAAAGGTTTAAAGCATATAACACTAGTCATATTATACTATTAAGTACTCACCTTGGACTCTTTTGCTTCTATTTACATTTAACTTTAATGCTAGTAGTGCTCCTCACACTTCTCGACAATATCCTTGTTCTTGTCTTTAGACTCTACATATCTCTAATTCAATTGCACATTAATCATTTCTTGTTATAACATTTATTTAATTTGGTTTAACTTGTTAATATTTCTATCTTGTTCATTAAAGCACAATTTATTACTTTTAAGATCAAGATATACTATACATATACTTGTTATTAATCTTAACACTTTCCTTACCTGTTCTTCAAATGGTCCAAGCAATTCATTTAAGGAAGGATAATTTCCTTTCTTTTCAATTTCACTTTTCAAATTTGAGCAACATCAATTTGAACAATTTCTAATGTTCAATGGAGTTAATATTATTTTCACCATCAATTCCATAAATGAACTTAGTCATTAATCCTGGGGAAAATCATTTCTATTGATTAAATTTCAAAATTAATATTATACAAATCATATAACACCATTCTTAAGCTTGATTTTCTCTTCAATTTCGTGAATCTAAGTTCAATTATCAAAATCTCCAATTTCTCCATAAACCTTAAAATTTGGGGAAAACTATTAATTCCTCATCCAATCTTCAAACTGATCATGGAATTATGAAATTAGCATAATATAAAACCTATATCATCATTCAATTGCCAATATCTAGCATTAGAACATCAACTTCCCTTTTAGAGTAAATTCATAATACTAAGACTTTTAAGTCTTGAATCAAGCTTT
This sequence comes from Reutealis trisperma, assembly GCA_947687605.1. NCBI lineage: Eukaryota > Viridiplantae > Streptophyta > Magnoliopsida > Malpighiales > Euphorbiaceae > Reutealis > Reutealis trisperma. The sequence goes on from CANTUT010001470.1 coordinate 46,296, forward strand.
CCTAATTCATTTTAACACTTCTAAATCATTGTTCTTCATCTAAAATAGCTTTAGATATCTTCAAGTATAACTTAGAATACTTCTTTCACAATTTTGCCAAAGTGGCCGAACCTTCCTCTTATGTTCTCCTAGGTGGGTTTCATTCTTTCCTTACATCTTTTTCACTTGTTAAACTTTGTGTTTCTAAGTCTAAATCTCATATTTAACTAAAGAACATATAAAACAAATATCTTCTAGTTATACTCCTTTTGGATGAATCATATAGATGGAAGAAAAGAACTATAATACCAAGGTCTTACTTAAAACATATAAAGGAAGAGATGAGTATAATTTCTCACCTTGGAAAACGTTGGCTTGTATTTCTATGGAGGGCCAAAATTTAGACATGTTCTTCCTCTTGAACTTGAATTTTTTGTTAAGTTTGCAAAAATGGTAAAAATTTGCACATCTTATTATTTATATATGAAAGTTGAATGGTGAGGATTTAATTAGTTCTAATCCAATGGCTTGATGGATGTCTATGATTTAATCAACTTGGATGGCTAGGATTTTCTCTATAATTATGATGCTCATCATATTGTTTTGGAAGTAGCAAAAATGAATATAGACTTAGGTGTGGGTAAAGTAAGAATTCAAGTTGGAAAAGGAATTGACTTGGTAAAAAATGGTGACTAACTTTTCCAACATATGACTTAACCTTGGTTAGCTATTTCTAACTCTAATTAAGTATATATTCATCCACCTTTGGGCCTTATGGGCTGGCCATTCAATGGGCTTGAGTTTTTTAGTCTAAAAGCCCATTAACAAATTTGTATACGCACATTTCAAGTCTGGTAACTCAATACATTTTTCATTTCATTTCTTTCACTTTAACATACATATTTCTACCTTCTAATATTATTACACATTCTAGACATTGCTAGATAAATCTTGTTCACCCTATATCACACAATTTCTAGTCTTTCATTAACATTGTTCAAGTATATATATCATGTAAGCTCATTGGGTCAAACTAAGTTTGACCTCCATTATACCATTGTAACTTTGATTGAATTCAACTTCCCATATCACTGTCATCATCTCCCAATGTCTTAGGAGATGTGAATATCCATTCACTAGCACTTTAGATTTATATTTCAAATAACTTATTAACATAGTTACCTTAAGTCAAACTCGGTTTGACTTTCACTTTATCATAAGGGTGCTTATCAAGATTGATTACATTATTTACTTGTTGTCACATTATCTATGAAAATCACTTTTTTTGATATTCTTATGATTCTTGCGGTGTCAGAAAGGCCTGGAATGACATAATATATATGTATAGACATTATAGTGCCTCCATTGCTAACTCTAATTGGTTAGAAAAACCTTGGGTATTACAAAATAATAGTCGGGATAAGGGATGAAAAAATAATGGATAGAATAGTAGACTTGGAGGAGGAGAGGATAAAAGGATTTGTGTGCTGGTGGTCAATAGGGTGAATGTGGGAGGTATAGAAGGAGGGATACGGGGTCAAAAGAAATATCGATGGTGGGAAGTGATAAACTGGTGGCAGGAAGACCACTGGTGGTTGTATGCCCTCCCTACATGAGACGCCATTTATGGGACGTGGATATTGCTCTGGGAGTATCTCCCAGAGTCGGTACACATCTCGAAGTCGACATCTTTATAATTCATTAATTCATATTAATTAATTCATTCTTCAATATTAAATAAAAATTAAAAAAATTATGGAAAATTAAAATTACTTAATTGAGATATAACAATGTAAATATAAATTAAAAAAATTAATACACAATTTAGAAAAAAGAAATACACAACCATTAAAAAAATACATTTATTCAAAATCTATTTCTTCAAGATCATCTTTGTCTATGTTTTTATCAGATGTCTCGAATTCTGAATCAAACTTAGATTCATCTTTAGTATCATTATCATCTTCATCATTCATTTCAACCAATTGCTCGTCAGGATCACTTAAAGTTATAGGAGGTTTGTCATTGTTAACTTCAGGCATAGGCTCATCAACTTCATCATCTTGAAATGATTCTTTAGATGTTGTATGTATTCCACTACCATCCTTAATCTCTATGACTGATCTAGCTTTAATCTTGCATATTGTCTACCAATAAGCTTTATCTCATCGCAAACTCGGATAGGAAACAAAATACACTTGACAAGCTTGCATTGCCAGCATAAATGGCTTATATTTATTAAATCATCGCCTGTGGTTGCCTTTAACAAGATTATATTGCTCATGAACTTTTGTTCCCACATTTGGTATTGGATCAAAATATTCACACTTAAATAGAACAGTCTGCATCTTCATTGCGTTCTTCAACTGCAGTTGAAGTTTTAGACCCATTGACTTCACCATGCAAATAACATTCATAGTATCTCGGTACAAAACCCTTCCTCAGAATGTGCAATTGACAGTATCTTGTTTAAGAAAATTTTGATTTTGATATTTCTTATGGTTATAAAGACATCTAACACTAGTCCCACTCATGTACTGTGACTGAGATATCGCGAATTGCATAAATTAGTTTAAATCCTCCAAAATTTCGGATCCAAATACTCATCCACAAGTCTAGAGTACATCTAATTCCTATCAGTCCTCATAATTATTGATTGTAAATTTTGAGTATTAGTTCAATGTATTTAAATCTACATCCTTATATTTCCCTCCCTATAAGGTAAGAACCTAACCCATTTAGAAACTCATTGCTGCATAACTGTTATTGTTACATTTTATATTCATGTACTTGCTGAAATTTTAGCAGCATCTCCCTACAGTTCTCCTAGTGCACCACATTTGGAAAATTCTAAATAATCAGGACATTATTTCAATGTGCACTAAAAGAACATAATGTAAGGTAATACCGAAATTTTAAACATGTATATGAAATAAGAATATACACATATAGTTACATAGATAATAAAATATCTAAACTGTCCACTTTGGACAATTCGATGTCCTCTCATCATCCGATGAGCAGGACATCAAACGGGATCTACGGTTAATCATAAATTTGTTAATGATTTTTAATTAATATTATTTTTGGGCATTTGATTGTCAAAGTCCAAAAATAAAGTTAAAATCATTTAAATGCTTTCATTAACAAAAGAATAATTTTTTTTTACAAATAACAATTGTGACATCACAACATTAGAACATATAATAAAAAATTAATGAAATAAATTCACATAATAAATGCAAGATTTATTTAATACCCTACAAATTACTAAATGCATTATATTTTTTCATTTTTAACCGTATCGCAATTTTAAATATATATTATTACTTATAATAAAGATATTAATATTATATTAGTCATTTTTGATATTATTTAAATAAAATTTATACTAAGATTCTTATTAATCATTTTAATTTTGATTTTCATATGTAATTTGATATAATCTTATAATTTTATATTTCAAAAGTAAATGCTCTTTCAATTCTTAATTTTTATTGATGTTTTGATTTTAATTATTTTTGGCATAATTATATGCTCTTTTAAATATGTTTAAGGCTATTCTTGAGGATTTTTTTCTCCTAAGAGGATATTTGTCATTTTTTTGATATTTTATGAATCGCATTTAAAATTTCCATTTTAAAGGCATATTTATATTTTATTGTTTTCTTTATATTTTTAAATTCTATTTTTACTCCTAACAATTTTTTTTTATTTTTTTGTATTTTAATGAAATACATTTAGATTTCAATTTTTAAGGCATATTTGTTAGTTCTTTTTGAATTTTTTAATCTATTATTTAATCTAAGGCTATATTTTGGATATTTTATTCTGACATATTTGAAATTAACACATTCACTAAAATAATACAAATTACATCCACACATGTACATTTACAAATTCACATAAACTTAATAAAATAATTAAAAATTACATGACAAAATAAAAATTAACCACAAATTACAAATTCACATGACAACATCTATATTTTTCCATATACATTTACAAATAAATCTCAAATTAGCAACATAACAAATTACAAATTATACATAACATTCAAAAGCAAATTACAAATTATTACATTTATATATTAACATAAATAGATTAAATTATAATACGAACCTCTTTATGAGTGAATATGACTTTTTTGGCTGTTCCGTATGGAAATTAGCTGAAACAAAATTAAAATTCTATTAATAAAATCAAAATAAAATAATTACTAAGACTACTAAAAAAAATCCAAAATACACACCAAAATCATTACTCATATTAAACATATAAATTTATATACAAAAATAAATTAAGAAAATAGAATTTTCAAAAAAAATTACAAAATATAAAAAATAAAAAAAAGCAATTTTTTCACAGAATTATAAATGGAATTTTATAAAAAAAATAATATTTACTAAAATAATTTCAACATATTTAATACTAGCATAAATTTCTAAAAAATTTATTATGCTTTAAAAAATTAAACCTTTCAAAAAATTTGAAACAACAAAAAATTTTATTTTCATTTACAATTCTAATTATATATATATATATATATATATATATATATATATATATATATATATATATATATATATAGTTTTCAATGATTACAGTTTTATAGGTAACTATTATAAGAATTTTTGCAGCATTAAATAAAAATTCTAATATTTAATGACATATTTCATTAAATTTTTTCTTAATAAATATGATTGTAATGATATCTCATAATTTTCAAAAGATTTTGAGTAGTAGTAAATGTAAAATAATTAATAATTAATTTTTATGCAAGAAAATCATTTCACTAACATGCAAGAATAGACACTACTTATTAATTCATTTTTTGTGTAAACTAACGGGTTGAAATCAAAAGTAAAGAGAAAATTTAGCCAATAAAATTTTAATATTTTTAAAGCTTCACATGCAATTAATTTTTCAAGGGAGATATCTATTTTTTAATTACTATAGTTATATTGTATAATAATATAAATTTTTATACATAATGCTCTTTCTTAATTTCATAACTAATTAAAGAGATATTTATGTGTTTATAATTGAATTAAAACTTAAAAATATGAATTAAAAGTTAAAAATATCTTTATGAATATAATTACAAAATATAGATATGTCAATATTTTCTAAAATATATACCAAATGAAATTGAAATTCTCAATTTTTTAAAATATTATGATGTGTTTGACTTGCTAATTAAATTAAATATATATAATTTTATAAATATCTTTGTATCACTTAATATCATATGATCTACTATTTGAAAAATACACTTTTCAAAAAGTAGACTTTTTAAAATATTATTTTTTTAAGAAGTATAAGTATTCTTGGAATTTAATTAGCAAGTATGAGATTCATGAATTGATCAACAAAAAACATTTCAATATAAAAAAGAAGGCAAGTATTATTTTTTCTCCATTACTTAATATTTGACTTTTTAGATGAAAACTTATTTTTTTAAATTATTTGTCATTTAAAAAAAATTTAATTTTTTTTTCAATTTTATCCCTATTTATTGTTATCTAATGAATTTTCCATTCCTTGCTCATTAGTTAGTAATTTCTCTTAAGTCTTGGCTAATAGATTCACTCCCTTTAATATCATGTCTTTCTTCTAAGGCTTTTGCCACAATCAAATAAAATCACAAGCAAATATATCATCTCATTTACTTGAGCCAAAAAATAATTAAATAATAAAAATATACCTACTTAATTATTTAAAATTAGAGTCACCTTATTTTGTTATAATAAATTAGATAAAATTCTATAAAATTCATTTATAAATCTACTTTTCCATATTTGATATAAATGAAAACTCATTTACAATTCTACATTTTTAATTTTATGAAAATACTTGTACTTGAACTAAATCTTACTAGAATTAATAGAATTTGCTAATTATACAAAATACTGAAACTAATGAATTTTAAATAAATTCTACAAATTATATTCAATAAAATAAAATTTTTAATGAAATTTATTTTAAATTTCATATATATTTTATGCCAAATACTATGTTATTCATTTAAATTTTAGAGATCTGTACCAAAAAATTTTCTCTATTAGCCCAAACTAGCCAAAAAAAATGTATAGTTACATCAAACAATTAAATTTGTTCTACACCTCTATTTCTGATATTTTATATTATTTCAAATGAACAAAAAAACTTATTTATTAATATAATTAGTATATAAAAGATGATATTATACATATAAATATATATGGTATTAAAAATTTTAATACTTATTATAAAAATATTTGAATTGGTTCGATGACCCATTGGTGAAAAGAAAGATTAGAATACTAATTTTTTTATTATATTGCTTCAACTAAAAAAAAAAAAAATTAAATTGGTAATTTAAATACTGAAGAATAAGTATAAATATTTTTGTTGAGAAAAAATATAAATTTATCCGAAAATGACAGCAGCAAAAAGAAATATAACAAGTGATAAAATATTATAGAATAATAAATAAATATATTGAAATTTAAAATAATTGGGTGAAATGAAAAAAATTTTAAGTGGGTAAAAAAATTTATTAAAGAGTCAAAGAATAAAAAACTAAATCCGATTATACTTAATAATATGTCTATTATATTATTTTTATGATAGTTAAACTTATATTATCCATTTAAAATTTAAAATCAAAAAATCAAAAACTTAAAAAAGTAAGCGATTTAAAAGTTAAAGTAAAAAAATAAAAATAAAAAATTAAATGTAAGTGCCACGTTGAAATTATATATTAATATAATGAAACCTTTTTTTTTTAATTTATTTTAGTCATTTTGTTTAAAACAAAAATTAAATATTAAGTTAGTTAATCAATGTATAATTAATGTAACTCAAAGAATTAAGAATGTCTTAAATGAAAATTATATTTAAATAAATTAATAAGAGTTAGATTTTCAAAATTAATAAATTTTCATAATTATTATTCAAAAATATCAAATTAATTAGAACCATTAGATTTTAATCTAATGATTAAAAAAGTAGTAACCATTGAAACCACGTCTATATATATATATATATAAAGTAGTAACCATTGAAACCACGCCTATATATATATATATATATATATATATATATATATAACTAAAATACACACAAAATCAATATATGTACACACCAAAATTAATAAAAAATATAATAAAATTTCAACAAATTCAAATTTCAAATTAAAAAAATTAATCTCAATAAAAAAAAAATCTAAAATAAAATTAATATATACCAGTAATCCTTAACTCTAAAAGCAAGATAGAGGGAGTTGATGGTGACCGTGAATGGTAGTGGCGGCAGAGGATGGTGGTGAGATAGAGGGAGATAGAACAAGGGCGGCAAAATCGCATAGGATGAAGAAGAAGAAGGAGAAGAAGAAGAAAGGGAAGAAGAAATAAAGAAAAGGAAGGGATTTGAACAATTTATAATTAAAATTTACTGATGGATTACTGACAAAATGTGCCACATGGATTAAAAATTTCCATCAATAGATAAATTAATGCCAGCAAAAAGCATGCCTTATTTTTCAGGGCAGTCAGTAATTTGTCAGTGAATTTTACCAGCCACTCATATAGTATGGTTACTATTTATTGACGAATTACTGATGGAAAGCATCATGTGGATTAAAAATTCCTTCAGTAAATGAATTAATGGCGGCAAATGTCCCACCTCATTTTTCAAGTCGGTTGGTAATCTGTCAGTAAATTTTACCAACAATTGATATAGTATGATTGCGCTTTACTGATGGATTACCCACGGTTACTTCGATGCCACATTTTCCATCAATAAATTCATTAATTGCCATTGAAAATTTGCTCTTGACTTGTAGCTTTCATTTATGTCAGTAAGTGGTCAGCAATGAGTTATTTTGCTATCTATTTGTTCCATCAGTAATGCGTTAGTAATTATGATAACTCATCAGTATTCTATTCATTTATTAACAGGTATAGTTTTATCAATATTTCGTTAGTATTTATTAACAGAAAACATTTCGTCAATAAATTCTGTTAGTAAAACACATGTTTTTGGTAGTGGATCTTAATTCATTTTATTATATATTTTGCAATGATAAAATTTAGTTGAGATTATGTTGTTTTAATTGCTAGTTTTGTGATGCTTCTTATTTGATTGGATTGTCTACAGAGAGGTTAAGAGAGAGAGCCTTATGCTAGTATTCAATATAGAGAGAGAGAGAGGGAGAGAGAAAATGGCGGTGTGTGATAGAGAAGAAAGAAAAAGAGAGGTCTTTTTTTTTTTTAAAAAATATTGTTTTCACATCCCACTGCAGAGAGAGAAAGGGGAAATTAAGGGAGTGTACACCTTTTTTTTTTTTTCTTTTTTTACCAAATAGGGAGTGTACACTTGAATTTTAAAAAATATTAAATAAGCTAATTTGAATGGCCACATTAGCTTGTCATTAATGAAGCTCACCCCAGTTAGTATTGAGGACCACTTGGTTACAAATATGCATAGTTCAAATATTTTTATGATACGTTTTTTAGATGAAGAATTATAAAGTGCATTAATCACTTGTTGGAGCATGATAAATGATATTTGCCCACACCATAAGCATTCTATGTGAGGCAATAAGCTGTCAATGGGTTGATTCACGGTTTTATTCCCATTGGTTGTCCTAAGGCTTTTCTTGTTAGGAAACAATAATAAAGATCCAAGTTTTCATTACCATTTAGTGGTTAGGCAGTCTAAAAGGAAGGGAAATAGAATGAGAATGGGAGTAATGGCTCTTACTATTTGGGTTTTATTTCCTTATTGGTTAAAGTATTGAAAATAGGTAATAGAAATGATTGAAATTTCATTTTCCATTATCCTACTAATCAACTGAGATGCATTATCCAAAGCACATCATTTAAGGTTGTTTTTAGTATGCTATTTGTTCGAGCAATTGAACTGATATGGCTTGCAAAGAAGAAATGGAGGCGTGAAAGGTAAATGATCGTTCCTATTTGATTGTGATTTTGTTTGGATTGCTTAGGGATAGCATGAGTGAAAATAGAAGGTGTACTTTTAGTTTTAGGTCTTAATTAGCAGTGATTATTGTTAATTAGAGACATTTTGAGGAATTCTTTTCTTCTTATTTTAGTAAGTAGATTACCCGAATATATATATAAAAAAATGGTTACATGGGGCTGTATCTATGGAGCTAATTAAGGTAAACAAATAATGAATCCTATAACTTATGGGATATATACAAACATGGTAAAAAATCAACTCCTAAAACTTCTCTGCTAAATCTGTACAACTCACACCAACACTCCCTGTCAAGTTGGTGCAAAGATGTTTTTGATACCCAACTTGTCAAGTAAGCTATGGAAATTTCTACTGGAGATTGCCTTTGTAAGTACATTTGCGAGCTAATCTTCTGATTGAACAAAAGGGAACTGAGTCACTCCTTCTTTAAGATTTTATTTTATGAAATGACAATCTACTTTAATATATTTTATGCAGTCATGTTGAACTGGGTTTTGGGAAATTTCGATGGTAGCCTTATTGTCACAATATAGGTTCATTGATGACCTAGGAGCAAAAAATTTTTTTGATAATAGTCTTTTGAGCTATACATAAACCCTTTGCCATTCCACAAAACCTCAGCCTCAACACTCGATAATGCAACTACTTTTTGTTTCTTGCTCCTCCATGTAACCAAATTACCCTTAATGAATGTAAAATACCCAGAAGTGGACTTTCTATCTGATAACTTCCTGCCCAATCAGCGTCAGTGTAGCCTTCCATATGTAGGTGACCATTCTTTGAAAACATGATACCTCTTCCTGGAGCTGATTTCAAGTACCAAAGTATATGAATCACTGCATCTATATGATCCTTGCTAGGATTGTGCATGAATTGATTAACCACACTGACTGCATATGAAATATCTGGACGTGTATGGGATAAATATATCAATTTTCCCACTAGCCGTTGATATCTCTCTTTACTGATCTTCACTTGGTCCATGTATTCTCTAAATTTCTGATTTTGAACCATTAGAGTGTCAGCTGGCTTATAATCAAGCATCCTAACCTTGATTAGTAAATCTAGGACATATTTTCTTTATCAAAGAAATATGCCCCATTTTGATCTTGCAACTTTAATTCCTAAAAATTACTTGAGCCCTCCTAAATTTTTCACCTCAAATTCTTTAGCCAATTGCTTTTCCAGCCTTTGAATTTCTTCAATATCATCATCTGTAATTATCATGTCATCCACGTAGATGATCAATGCTGTTATCTTCCCTTGCTGTCATTTTAGGAATAACGTGTGGTTTGAGTTGCTTTGTTGAAACCCATATTTTTTCATAGCCACGCTAAAATGTCCAAACCAAGCATGAGGATACTGCTTCAACCTATACAAAGCCTTTTGTAACTTACACACTACATCAATTTTGGAGTTTGAGACATAACCCAGAGGAATGTCCATATATACTTCTTCCTCAAGGTCTTCATGAAGAAATGCATTCCTCACATCAAATTGGTGTAGTGGCCAATCTAAATTTATTGCCAAGGATAGTAATACTCTGACGGTATTCAATTTAGCCACTGGTGAGAATGTCTCCTAATAGTCTACTCTATAAGTCTGTGTGTAGCCCTTGGCAACTAGTTTTGCCTTGTACCATTCGATAGACCCATCAGCTTTATGTTTAATGGAGAAGACCCATTTACACCCAACTATTTTCTTTTCTTCTAGAAGTGGAATAAGGCACCATGCCTCATTCTTTTTCATTGCTTTCATCTCTTCTTCAATTGCTTAGCCCATTTTGGATTAGACAAGGCCTCATGAATTCCATCTAGAATATGACTAGAGAATAACCTCTCTCTAAAGCTTTTAGGAGGTTCAGCAAGCCTTTGAGTATTCACATGATTAGCAACTGGATACTTTGAATTTTTTCCTTCAAAATTAGGTGAGTATTGAGTTAGGGGCTTACCTCTATTGTACCTAAAAGGCAATTGATAACCAATAGGAGTATCTAATTATTAGAGGATGGAGTAAGAGTTACCTCATCAGTATTCTTGATGAGAAGATTGCTATGTGCAGGTTCATTAAAAAGAGGGGTTTCAGCACTTGGAGTTGTTTCAGCACTTGGTGTTGTATTGCATGGTCTTCATTGGTTGTTGTTCCATTTTCCTCCCCTTCTTCCCTTATCAAATCATATATTCCATTATTTTCTAGCTCTGTTGTGAATTTTTATTGTCATTTCCACCATCTATAATTGGCAGTGCAACATCTTCTAAGCTTTGAAACCCAAGTTTCTCATAATAGTCGCACTCTTACCACTTCTGCTCTTCATTCCTTGTCTCCCCCTAAAGAGGAGAAGTCAATACTGATTGTGAGTAAAAATATTCTAATTCAAGAAATGTGACATCCATTGTGACATAAATACACTTGGTGCTTCGATTATAACAATAACACCCTTTCTGATTTGTACCATACCCAAGGAAAATACACCGATCAGCATAAGGATCAAGTTTTGTTCATTGATTTTTGTGGAGATGAACAAATGCAACACATCCAACAACGCGTGATGGAAGAAGTAGGACATATGGTAATGTGACATGTTCTGACAAAGCTTGGAGTGGAGTTTTGAAGTTAAGGACTTTAAAGGGCATTTGGTTTAACAAATAGATCGAGGTAACCACTGCATCTACCCAATAGTGGTGAGGTGTTTTTTCTCCTATTAATAGTGCTCGTGTAGTCCCTAAAACATGTCTGTTTTTTCGCTTGGTAACACCATTTTGTTGAGGAGTTTGGCTGCATGGAAATTCATGGAGAATACCATTTCTATGAAAATATTCTGAAAAATTTCTATTAGCATATTCTCCTCCGTTGTCAGATCGTAGAATCTTGATTGTGCTTAAAAATTGGGTATGAATCATAGTGTGAAATGCACAAAACACTCCAAACACCTCATCTTTGCATTTCAACAGACACAATCATGTCATTTGTGTACAATCATCTACAAAAGTGACAAACCATCATGCACCAAATGTAGTAGTGATGGGGGAAAGGCCCCAAACATCATACTGAATCAAAGCAAAAGGAATCTCACTTTTATTCAAACTAATTGAAAAAGGCACATGATGACTTTTAGCAAAAATACAAGTTTCACATATTAAATCTGTAAGCTTAAAAATAGAAAACAATTGTGGAAATAAATGGTGCATATAGCTAAATGATGGGTGTCCCAACTAGTAGTGCCTTAACTAGATCTGCTTCTCCTTTGTACTAGATGAATGGCTCATTTTGTTGACTTTTCCAAGGCTAAAATCTTTCATGTAGTATAACCCCTCTCTTTTAGTACCACACCCAATGATCTCCTTCGTGAGAATATCCTGAACATACAAAAAATGTGGATACATTAGTGCTACACAGTTGAGTTTTTCAGTTATTTGGCCTACTGACATCAGTTTATTTGACAGGAAGGTACTAAAAGAGTATTAAACAATGAAATTGAAGGTGATAATTGCACTATTCTAACTCCTTTAACATGATACATGACTCCATTAGCATTATAAATACTATTTCATCTTGGTTCTGTATGGCTAACAAAGTCGTCTGCGTAATTTATCATGTGGTCCGTTGCACCAGAGTCAACTATCCAATCTTCCTTTTCCTGTCCATTAGAAACAAGCAAGGCATTACTGTCATGGCAGCAACTGTTACCTGGGCTATTGAGATGATTGGTAGGTTTAGCTTTGGATTCCATAAGTGGAGCAAGAGATAATTGGGGTTCTGCACATGCTATTACTACTAGTGCTACTCCACCATGGTTTTCTGTTTGTTTTCGAGCCTTGAGTTCAGTCCACCATTCTGGATAGCCATGAATTTTGAAGCATGTATCGCAAGTATATTTTGGGTTACCATAATGTGAACAACCACTCCCTCCTTCGTCTTTAGTCTCGGTTGATTTCCCACTGCCAGGTACATAATTTCTAGATTTAATAGCTTGAGAGGACAACCTTAGTTATGGTCCATTTTTAGCTCCTTTGGACACCATGGCAGTAGCAGTCAGACCACCATGATTTGCAAGCATAACACTCTGCCTTGTATCTTCCCTATGAACATATGCATAGGCTTGTTCAACGGTCGGCAAAAGTTGCAGCTGAAGTACATCACTCCGAATTTTGTCAAGTCTGTCATCTAAGCCATTAAGAAAGATATAAACTCTATCTTCTTGAACAAGGTTATTATACCTTTATATATCTCCTGCACATTCCATCGAATTTGGAAGATGAAAATTGATTTCCCTCCACAAGCCTTAGAGTCCATTATAATATGATTCAATCGATTCCCCATTTTGTTTCATTCGAATTACACGCCTTTTTAACTCATACACTTGGGATTTATCATTCCCATCAAAATAGGTGGTTACAATTACTTCCCAAACTTGTTTTGCTATTGGGAAACGAATGAAATTTCCTATCAAAGAAGGATCCAAAGAATTGATCAGCCACCCTTTTACTATCGAGTTTCTGGTCCTCCATTCTCTGAATGTAGGATTGTTAGGCTTACTATGGGTGACCCAAATCCAAAGGGATTAGTATAGGATGAGTAGGGTGTCAAACTTTGGGGAACTTGGAAATTTCATATTAATTGGATAGTTACTAGGATGGATAGGCAATGATATTAAATAAGAGATTTAAAACTAACTATATGCTACTATACTAATATTATGATTAAGGATGCTGATTAGATTGAATTACAAATCATAATTGATTTTAATAAGATGTGTTATAAGCATGCAATGATTAAGAGTATGGTCTATAATTCCTAAAAGCAACTCTCGTTGTCAATTAAAAGTGTTTGATCTAGAGTCTATGAGCATTCTCATGTCATCATAGAGATAGAACAGAACCATAAATATTTATGCCAATACTATAATTCCCCTTAGAGTGGATTTGCTTGTGTCCAAGTGCTTATCCTATTCTCTAAGTAATTTTAATTGTTTCTCCATCAATTTATCCCAACTCTCATTGTGAATAATTTGACTATCATGTTATACATGGTGATCAAGCACATACAACATTAATTAAGCACACAATTAAAACTAAATCATGCAAAGCATATAAGAAATAGAATGATTAAAACCAATACTTTATTGCAATTCAAAGAAACCAAACTAGTGTATATTCATAGTGTAAATGACAAAGTTTAGACAAGAAGACAAGATGACCATCAAGGAATAAAGATAAAAAAGACAAGGGAAAGGAAACTTTGATGATATTTTCTTTAATCCTTGCTCCAGAAATTTACTTTGAAGAAGTGTACTTGAATGCTTTGCTTGAATGCCTTGGTGACTCTTCAATCTTGTTCTAACTTTTGAACACTTGAATTACACTTTTAATTACTAACTTAATATATGAATAATACTAATATCACATGTCTAAAATTCTATAAAACATTCTTATTTATAGTTTTATAGGTGTCCAAAATCATGTCCTTTGCAAAAAGAAGCCTTTTGTGAGGTGTTTTGATGAAAAGGCACCATAATTACTTGAGATAGGCTAGGATGAGTTGGCACCATGTGGCTTCTTGCATGATTGGGCACCCAAGGGCACGAGTCGGCACCACAGTCTTCTATCATGACTCAGAACCAATGGGGCACGAGTCGGCACAAGCTTGTCTTGGATAGTCCTTGCAAAACTTCTTCCCTTTCATGGATAGAAGTCTTGATCCTTTGAGAGTTACCTAGATTACTTAAAGAACACTTAAAAACAAGATTAAAAGCACCACTTTTAAAGATAAAATTCATGCATCAAAACACAAAATTAACTATTAATTGATTAGTTTAGGTATACATATTTGCATCATATCAAATTCCCCCATACTTAAACCTTGCTTGCCCTCAAGCAAGAACAAAGAGTGAAGAGACAAAGAAATTACTTAGTTTCTCTAAGATAACTATGAAACAATCTTGATTAAACAATCTTCAAAATTTATTTAAGGAGTATATGGCTAATATTTTGATGATATAGTTCTTAGTGCCCAACAATGATAAAGGATGACAAGCCTTATAGCATAAATTTTGAGCTTTGTCTAATTATCTCATCCCTATTGGTAACAAAGTTATTCTATTATTTAGTCAAGGACCTAATCATGCTTTTCTAGTCAAAGTATCCATGTATTAAGTCAAGAATTCAATAAATTCAAGTAGCCTTCTTTGGGACAAGAGAAAGCACACGCAAGAATGCAATAAGTCTCATGGCATTTTTAGACCAGATAGTTTGCTTATTCTTTTTTTTATTAAATAAGGTACATCTTTCGAATCGAACACAACTAAGGAGCAAACTCATTCGTGCAAGACTTACTCAATGTACATATTTAATAGGCATACCATACATATCTTTCGAATTGAATGCAACTAAGGAGCAAACTCATTTGCACACAACTTACTCAATATGTATTTTTATTAGCAAACAAATATAGTTCTTTTTGTATCCTCATCCATTATTGACTAATGCATAACTTGTATTATGGCTATAGTTTCCTTTAGGTAACTTAAATCATGCAAATTTAAAGACTTAACTTATATCAAGTTCGACAATTAAGCAAAATTAGAAAATTGACTAGATAATTAGAAATCTTTAGAAGCAATAAGAGTGAGATAAAAAGACAAAATCTTAACAAATACTAGAAAAAGACTTAAGAATTTTACCAATTAGGCCTTTATCAAGAACGATCATCAAATTAGTTAGAAAATAGAATGAGAAAACTCAATCAAGATATAATAATATGGAGAAACTCAAGTAAAAGGACAAAAATTCTTGATGCAAATTGTAAAATACTAAACTAAACAAAACAACAATCATGCGAAATATATTAAAAATGCAAAAAATGAAAAATAAAATAAAACATTAAAGTAAATAGAAAGCTTCAAAATTTGTTATTCGATCCCTCCCCCATACTTGAAATTCACATTGTCCCCAATGTGAAGAAAAGTGAAGATGATGGAGAAGGGAAGAAAAACATACCTCATTGATCATTGGGTGGTGGTGGTGAAGGAATTTCATGCCCGGAGTACCTAAAGAACTTACACAATTTATAGTCCATACTATATTGCGTGCGCTCCATCCTTTGGTTCCTAGCCTCCAAAGCAGTAAGTTGACGTTGCATTCTCCTTTGGTTTGCCAAAATCTCCTCCAAAAGTTGGTGGTCACTAAGAGTGGAGCCACTTGCATCTCCTTAAGTAGAGGATGACGGTGGTAATGCAAGTTGAACCATTGATTGGGCTTTTGATGATGGTGGGACATCATTATTAAAGCCTTCATTCTAATTATAAATAGGGTGATGTAATCTCTTTCAACAAGATCGTGTGTAAGCTACAACATGGTTAAAATCTCCATCCACAACCTCACCTCTTACAAGGCTTGCTTTGTGAAATATGAGTATTTGACAACATAAGGAAAGTTTGAGCAATTAATATGAAATCCCTTAGCAATGCTTGTAACAATATGACCACGTGTTAATGGATGCTCCTTATGTGTAACACACATGAGGAGTTGATTAAAAATCCAATATGTCTAACACACTTGCTTTGATTTATGAACACACCACATCAAAAAGAGCTCTTGAACAGTTACTTTATTAGTTTTAGTTTTACCAAAAATAACACATGCAATGACTTTATGCAACATCCAAAATTGCAAATCCTTGATGAACATTACTTTCCCCTTTTTAGGTTCAAAAGGGGTTTCTATATTAGTTAAGAATGTTCAAAAGTCATTAACATTAAAATCATTAGTGATATCACAAACACCACTTCTTTTAAAACCAAAAACTTTTTGCATAAAATTATAAGTTAATTAGTAAGGTTGGCCAAGCAATCTAAATTCCAAAATTTAAGAATTAGTATCATTGATATCAAGTGTACTAAAAAACTCATAAACAAGATTGCCATAGGAATGTTCTTGCATACTTACAAGCTTTTTCAAACCACAAGAGGTAAGAACTTGATTGAATACTTCCTCCATGCCAACATCACGAATTAAAGAGGGAGGAAAATACTTACAAGATACAATTTCTCTACATTTGATTTTAGAGAACTTGGCTCCTTCTTCATGTGAGTGAATGGGGAAGGAGGACTCATACATTGATGCAAGGTCTTCCTCTTGTTGTTCTTCTTGAGGCCTTGAAGAAGTTGATCCTTTAGTCTTGCCCATAGTTAGAAAATAGAGAAGAAAAACAGAAAAATTCTACAATTATGAGTGAATATAGTGTAGTGTGAATGATGAAATGAAGAAGATGATGTATAAATAGAAGAAAGAATTATTTAAATATTAGGATTTGTGTTTTCAAAATCTGAAAAGAAAGGGTAGGGGAGTCGTGTTGTAAGGGTTAAGGTTATATAGGTGTGTAAGAGTGTGATGTGAAAAGTCATATATTTTAGGAAGAGGTGTGATTCTTTTTGGAAAAGAAACAACTTTTCATTGATTTGTTTTGGAAAAAAAGTGTTGAATAAGTTAGTTTTGACCAAAAATAAGAATAAAACAAATTACAATTAAATTAAGAATGAAAAGAAAAGAAAAATTGGTGTAGAAATTCAAATTTTGGGTATTTCAAATTCTGTCCATTATACCGAGTCGGAGGCAAGACTCGGCACGGGTGGGTTCTGTCACGAGTCGTGTCCTATGGGCACGACTCGGCATGAATTCAGTCCAATTTTTTTTTATATATATATATCATGTGTATGTATTGAATAAAAAAAAATCAAAACTTAAACATTTATATGAAATAAACATGAAATTTAAAATAAACAAACATAAAATTTTTAAACAAATATACTATGTAGTAAATAAACATACTATTATGTAGAGAGGGTTACCGACCTTGATTGTTCTAATGGTGCACCAGCAAAGTAAGGTTTAAGATGATGGCCATTTACCTTAAAAGATTCACCTTTGTCATTAGTAATCTCAATAGTTCCATATGGATGAACTTTAATAATTTTAAAAGGTCTAGACCATCTTGATTTTAGTTTTTCAGGAAATAGTCTTAACCTTGAATTATAGAGTAAAACAAGTTCACCTTCTTGAAAATCCCTATTGAGAATGTTCTTATCATGCCATAACTTAGTACGATCTTTATATAACTTTGCATTTTCATATGCATTTAACCTTAGTTCTTCTAGTTCATTGAGTTGCAAAAGTCTTTTCTTACCTACTTTATCCATATCAAAGTTCAAAGCCCTAGTTGCCTAATACGCTTTATGTTTAAGTTCAATGGGCAAATGACAAGATTTACCATAGATTAATTGATATGGGGTAAGGCCAATGGGAGTTTTAAAAGCAGTTCTATATGCCCATAAGGCATCATCTAGCCTTAATGCCCAATCTTTCCTAGAAGAAGAAACAGTCTTCTCTAGAATCCACTTAATTTCCCTATTGCTTACCTCAACTTGTCCACTTGTTTGTGGATGGTAAGGAGTAGCTATTTTGTGATTAACTCCATATTTTTCAAGTAGACTTTCTATGATATTATTACAGAAATGGGAACCTCCATCACTTATCAAAGCTCTTGGAGTACTCAACCTAGGAAAGATTATTTTTTTAAGCATTTTCTTGACTACCTTAGCATCATTAGTAATAGTAGGTATTGCTTCAACACATTTAGACACATAGTCTACCATAACTAAGATGTATTTATAGCCTAAAGAACTAGGGAAAGGACCCATAAAGTCCATCCCCCATACATCAAAAAGTTCTATCTCAAGAATGCCATTTAAGGGCATCTCATTTCTCCTAGATATATTACCCATTCTTTGACATCTATCACATGTGAGGACAAATTCTCTAGCATCTTTGAATAGAGTAGGCCACCAAAAACCACATTGTAATACCTTAGAAGCCGTTTTTGTTGCACCAAAGTGTCCACCCATATTTAAGGAATGACAATATTTCAAAACATCTTGAATCTCACCTTGAGGAATACATCTCCTTATTAGCCCATCTGCACATCTTTTATAAAGCAAAGGTTCTTCCCAATAATAAAATTTAGTATCATGCAAAAATTTCTTTCTTTGCCTATAATCTAAAACATAAGAAAGAATCCCACTTACAAGAAAGTTAGCAATATCAACATACCATGGAATTTCTTGTGATACAACATTAAACAAATGCTCACCTTAGAAGGTCTCATGTATTGGTACTCCATCATCAAGCTTCCTCAAACCTTCTTGATCAAGTCTAGAGAGATGGTCCGCCATAAGGTTTTCACTCCCTTTCTTATCCCTTACTTCCCAATCAAACTCTTCGAGCATAATAATCCACCTTAGTAGCCTAGGTTTAGCATCCTTTTTACTTAAGAGGTACTTTAGAGCAGCATGGTCAGAATATACAATTACCTTTTGACCTACCAAGTATGCTCTAAATTTATCAAATGTATAAACTATGGCTATAGTTCCTTCTCCATAGTTGTATAGTTGATTTGGGCATCATCAAGTAGCTTACTTGCATAGTAAATTACATAAGGCTTACCTTCCTTCCTTTGCCTAAGGACCGCTCCAACTGCGAAATGACTAGCATCGCACATAATTTCAAAAGGTTGCTCCCAATTAGGTGGCTGTAGAATCAGTATGGATGTAAGAGCTTTCTTTAGGGTCTTAAAAGCTTCATGACATGCTTCATTGAACTCAAAAGTAGCTTCCTTCACAAGCAAATTGTACAATGGCTTGGTAATTTTGGAAAAATCCTTGATAAACCGTCTCTAGAACCTAGCATGTCCTAAGAAACTTCAAATGTCCTTAACACATTTGGGTTGTGGCAAATTTGTGATCACTTCAACCTTGGCTCTATCCACTTCAATACCCCTTTTGGATACCATATGCCCTAGTACTATTCCTTCTTATGCCATAAAATGACACTTTTCCCAATTAAGTACTAGTCCATGCTCCGTACACCTGTTAAAAACTTTAGAGAGATTTTCTAGAAAATTTTCAAAGTTAGTTCCATAAACACTAAAATTGTCCATAAAAACTTCAACGCAGTCATCTATCAAGTCACTAAAGGTAGAAAACATGCATCTTTGAAATGTTGCAGGTGCATTGCATAAACCAAATGGCATGCATCTAAATGTAAAATTCCATAGGGACATGAAAAAGTGGTTTTTGATTAGTCTTCGGGGTAGATAGGTATTTGATAAAAACCACTAAGACCATCCAAATAACAAAAATAAAATAATTTACTAATTTTTCTAATACTTGGTCAAGAAATGGAAGTGGAAAATGATCTTTTTTAGTTGCTTTATTCAATTTTCTATAGTCTATACACGTACGACATCCAGTGATAGTCCTAGTAGGGATTAAATCATTTGATTCATTTTTAATAATAGTCAAGCCACCCTTTTTAGGGACAACTTGAACAGGACTTACCCACTTACTATCACTAATTGAGTATATGATGCCATTATCAAGTAATTTTGTGACCTCTTTTCTTACCACTTCTTTGAGAGTTGGATTAAGTCTCCTTTGACCTTCAATGGAAGGCTTAGCATTATCTTCTAAGATTATCCTATGCATACAAATATTAGGGCCAATACCTTTTAGATCATTCAAAGAGTAACTAATGGAACTTCTTTGTTTAAGCAACACATTGCACAAAAGATTGATATTTTCTAAAGACAAGGATGAATTTACAATAAAAGGGAATTTAGATTCAGAATCAAGGAATGCATACTTTAAATTTGATGGCAAAGGCTTGAGTTCAAAACTTACATCTTCTCTTGAAGAAAAATTTGGGTCATTCTTTCTCTCCAGAGGTTCAAATCTAGTAGGTCAGAAGGAGTGATGATGTGAAGTAGTCTCTAAAAGATTTACGTCTTCTTCTTGGACTTGGTAAGGGGGAATAGGGTCTTGACTCATGCATTCATATTTGACCTCATTTGTACATTCATCAATTAAGTCTATAGAATCAATCCTACAAACTCCTTCCATAGGTGAAGATTTCATCATCTTAAGAACATCAAATTCTATGCATTCATTGTTTACCTCAAATGTGATTTTACCTTTCTTCATATCAATAATAGCACTTACCATTACTAAGAACGGTCTTCCAAACAAGATAGGAATTTTGAGGTCTTCCTCCATGTCTAGGACAACAAAATCTACAGGAACTATAAATTTACTTACTTTTGTTGGCACATTCTCAAGAATGCCAATTGGATAGGTAATAGTCTTGTTAGCCATTAAGAGACACATGTTAGTAGGCTTAAGTTTACCCAAATTAAGTTTTAAATAAATAGAATAAGACATTAAACTTACACTAGCACCAATATTACATAAAGCTTTATCAAAATACTTTCCTCCAACAATGCATTGGACGGTGAAACATCCAGGATCTTTTTGCTTAGGAGGAGACTTAGAAAACATGGCCTTAGATTCTTCTACTAAAGATACTAGACCATAATCTTCTAGTTTGCTTTTATGAGAGACCATGTCTTTTAAAAATTTACCCCAAGCCGGCATATCCCTTATAGCATCTAAGAATGGAATAGTAATAGTAATATCTTTAAGATACTTTAGGAATTTGCCAAATTGCTTATCTAGGTTCCTTCTTATGAACCTTTGAGGAAAGGGCAAGGTCTTAAGATCTACTTTAGGATCATTGACCTTAGGTGGTATGATACTTTCATTTTTATTATTACCTTTAATCCCACTCCCTTGGTTACTTTCTAAGTTTACTTTGTCATCACCTACCATATCATTTTTATTCTCATTAGCAGTATTTTCAACCATCTTACCACTTCTTAGAGTAATTGCTTGGCAAGTCTCTCTTTGAACAAATTCTGGTTGACTAGGTAACTTACCTACAGGTTTAGGGTTAGAGGAAGAAGCTTGTTGGGCAATTTGAGTTTCTAAAATTTTGTTGTGAGTAGCAAGTTGATCCATTTTGGAATTAAGTTGTTTAAATTGCTCATCGCTTTGTTTATTAATGGATATTCGTGTTCCTACAAACTGCTATATAAGGGTCTCTAGAGTAGATTTAGGTGGTGTAAGAGTATAGGGTTGCTTCATGGGAAAACCTGGTGGGTTATTTAGTTTGAGATTTTGGTTAATTGGTGGGTTTAATTGGGAGGATGGGTTAGACCAAGAAAAACCAGGATGGTTCTTCCATTGAGGGTTGTATGTGTTTGAGTTCATACCTATTCTTTGGTTATACCCCCCTTGGACATAATTTACCTCCTCATTTGAACCACTTTGGGAATAAGGATGAGGACCTCTGCATAGTTCACAAATAATATCAGTATTTTCAATATAATTAATTTGAGTTTTACTTACCATTTTGGTGAGTGCATCTACCTTTGCTGTTAGCAAGTTAATAGTGTCAAGTTCCAAGATCCCTTTTGCTTTTGCCATAGTTGTCTCATCTCCCATGTATCCTTGGGATGCAAGTTCTTCAAGTAAGGTGACAGCCTCTCTTGCTGTCTTATCCATCCATTTACCTCCAGATGCGACATTGACTATGTTGCGATTCTCATTTGTCAATTCGTTATAAAAAATTTGAGGAATCATCCAATCAGGCAATCCATGATGTGGGCATTGCCTTTAGAGTTCCTTAAATTTTTCCCAAGAAGTATAAATTGTTTCATTTGGATTTTGCTTGAAGGTGGTGATCTCATTATGGAATTTTGCAGTCTTTTGTGGAGGGAAGTACTTTTGAAGGAATGCTTGCTTCAATTGATCCTAAGTGGTGACTGATTCACTTGGTAGACTTGCCAACCATATTTGAGCTTTTTCTTTAACTGAAAATGGGAAGAGCTTCAATCAAATTGCATCATCCGATACTCCATTTATTTTAAATGTTGCACATACATTCAAGAATGTCAAGATGTGTGCATATGGATCCTCCCCTTGCAAACCAACAAATTGATTATTTTGCACCATTTGAATGATGCTAGGTTTGATTTCAAAGTTGTTGTTTGCAATTGAAGGAGCCATTATTCCCCCCATACAATCTGTGATGTTAGGCATGGTAAAGTTGCCTAACGTTCATCTTTCTCTGGCCATTAAGTTGTGTTGATCTTCTTCTCTTTGTCTTTGATTCTTACGCAAAGCATAAAAAGTTTGATCAATTTCAGGACCAAATAGAAGATCGTTAGAGCTTCTACTTTGTCACATGTTCAACTAAAATTAAAACAAAAAAATAAAAATTATAAAACAAAAACAAAAACCTAAAACAACTTTTCACTATCCTAAATTAATAAAAATTACAACAAGTTCCCCGGAAATGGCACTAAAAATTTGTTAGGCCTACTATGGGTGACCAAAATCCAAAGGGATTAGTATAGGATGAGTAGGGTGTCAAACTCTGGGGAACTTTGAAATTTCGTATTAATTGGATAGTTACTAGGATGGATAGGCAAGGATATTAAATAAGAGATTTAAAACTAACTATATGCTACTATACTAATATTATGATTAAGGATGTTGATTAGATTGAATTACAAATCAGAATTGATTTTAATAAGATGTGTTTTATGCATGCAATGATTGAGAGTATGGTCTATAATTCCTAAAAGCAACTCTCGTTGTCAATTAAAAGTGTTTGATCTAGAGTCTATGAGCATTCTCATGTCATCATAGAGATAGAACAGAACCATAAATATTCATGCCAATATTATAATTCCCCTTAGAGTAGATTTGCTTGTTCTAAGTGCTTATCCTATTCTCTAAGTAATTTTAATTGTTTTTCCATCAATTTATCCCAACTCTCATTGTGAAT